>CP135569.1:5709151-5826429 GCA_032401905.1 Swietenia macrophylla | reverse complement strand
CGCTCTCTTCTGCATTCAAAAACACTATATGTGATCGGGACAGTGGTAATTTGAGAAAAGTACAGGGATAAGTTTGATAATAACCCTCAATAATTTCGGTATCAATATATTTAAAGAGTTCCTCGCGAATGATCTCTCTGTCGCTTCTTCGAACAAGCAAAAGCAACCTTCCTTCCATTGCTTTATTATACACATATATATAAAATTCAAAACCATCAATATCTCTGTAATCTGTAACCAAAATCGAGGAAGGAAAACAAATTATAAATTAAAGGGTAAAACCCCATTTCTCAGAGACTGCAAATTCTAAGAAAAAACAAAAAAAAATGGTGTCGGCAAATCGGGAAATGGCGGTGTACTGTTTCGACACTCTTGTAGCTCACTACAACAGCGAGGACGCTCCTCCTCCCGCCTTTGTTGATGGCCACCAGTGATTATCTCTTTCTTTATTGTTTTTACGATTTCTAATTTCACGAGATCGTCTTTTCTTTTATTTTGTTTTTTAAAATTAGTGTTTATGTTGTTTTTGGCTTCCATTGTGATATGCATGTATTTCTCTTACCGGTGCATTTTTTTTAAAAATTTTCCCCCACTCTTTTCTGGTAAATTGTGCCTGTTTGGTTTGATTTTTTTCGTGGTTGATGCTGTTTGATTAATTTATCTTGTGAATTTTTGGAAACTGATGCCGATTAAGCTGTGTATTTGATGTAATTTAAGTTATTTGATCCATTGGAGATAATCTGGCCTTAATGTATCTTGTATTTGCCAAAGAATAAACGCGTTACACACGCTAGTGGAATAATTTTGTTTTCTTAAATACTGATTTTTGATTAAACTGTCAATCTTTGTGTATTTTTAAAATAGCTTTTGCCAAGAGCATTATTGGTTACTCAAAATACCGTGTTAGTGGAATTTAACCAATTTCTGTACTATAATCCATGGAAGTATTCTCTTCTTAAAGGAATTTTTTTGTTATGCTGAAGGCACTGTTGGTCTTTTTCTAGAAAACTTGAGCTCTTTCTTTACTTTCATTACTAGATGACACGTACTTCAGTCTGATTCCTGAGGTTTTCTGCTATTTGCTTCTGTATCATGAATTTTATGTGCTGTATAGTTGACGGCATGAACTAGATGGGTGCTTCTCTCTAAAATTTTGGTAATTGATAATGCAATTGTACATTTTGCTGATGTGTATGTATATGGCTTTTATAATAAGTGCCTTGAGTTAGAATTACAGTTAAATTGCATTTAAGATATTGAAGCAATTATTTGTCTCATTATCTGTCCTATTACTGTTTGTGTTTTTCAATTTATGCAGATTTTTTTAAATTAAAAAAAATGCACTCGTGTTGTACATAAAGATAAAAAACACCTGGGTGTTGTCATATAACACGTTCTCTTAGTTTTATGCAACTGCAATGTCAAGTTCAGAAGTTCCCTCGGATATGTTACTATTTATTTTTCTTCAGATCAAGATTGTGCTGCGATGGTGGTGCTGAATTTATTTGCATAAATAAATTTCATTTTCTTTTGGTTGTCTTTACTGCTTTATGTGTCATTTTTCTTCTTTGATCAGGATGTGATTTCTTTGTAGTGTCAGAGTAATTGTCATTTCAGTTTACATCATTTATATGTTCCGATTTCCTGTTACTATAACGGTATTATTTTGATGCATCCATGAATTCTAGTACTTCTTTGGTGGTTCTTAATTTCTAAACCAATTGATTTGGTCCATGGCTTGATCTAATTCTTATGTTGAAAGAAATGTTGACTCTGATTCATATCTGGAATTATGTTTGGAACTAAGTCCTCCTTTGATACTTATCTCTTCTGGTTCAGCCCATTGTTTGTCACTTGGAAGAAAGTGGTGAATGGTGGAGAACCTCTTTTGCGTGGATGTATTGGAACTCTGGAAGCTCGTTACTTGATTAATGGCTTTAAGGACTATGCTCTGACCAGGTATTTTGGAGAACACATGCTTTGCTTTTGAGTTAGATTTGTGCTTATTGTTTCATTGTAGTTATGAATCCTTTTCTTGTTTACCTAAGTGTGTGACATTTTTGCTGTATGGATTCTTTATTTTAGTACCACTTGCAATGCACACAATAGTATTAGTACAATGACTTCCTATGTGATAGAAAGTTACGGAGTGAAATAAATTGAGAAAGTTTTGCGACAGTTATCCTACCTAGTTTTTTAAAATGAGTATGCTGATATTTATAACATTAAATTCTAGAGTGTTGCCCTGGTATTTTTGTTGTTCTGGTGCCATGTCTTAGCCACATCATTTGGTGTGAGGATGAAGAAAACCTTAAGAATCTCAGTCCAGTTCAATTGTATGATGGTGAAAAGTCCAAACGGCTTGGTTTTTTTTTTTTTTTGTGGTTTTTTCTGGTGGGACATAAGAATATTCATTGGCAATGGAAATACACTGCAAGTATGTCTTTCATCTGTTCTTTTTGCCTTAGTCAATTTTAGTGGGTTTCAGTCCTGCCAGCCATAAGATTGCTATTGTAATATTAATTTCTTGTTTCAATTCTCTTTAGTCCTTTATTTTGTGGTGCATACAAAAAGCCCAAAAAAAAAAAACAGTTTATGTTTTATTGTTTATTTCCGATATCTTTCAGTGCTTTGAGGGACCGAAGGTTTCCTCCTATACAAGCTAAGGAGTTGCCATCTTTGGAATGTACAGTTTCCATTCTGACCGATTTTGAAACTGCTAACAACTATCTTGACTGGGAGGTATATCCTTTTTAACATGTTTTGATTCTTGGAGTTTTCCTCACATCTTTATTTCATTGTGCCAAGCAGCAATGTACTTCAGCTTTATATAATTCTACTTGTTTCCTTGAATTGTTGTACCTGATAGATTGATTCTAAAAACCTGGCACATTGTAATCATATCTGCTGGGATGGCGATGACCTTTATGGTATTTGTACAGGAAGTTGTAAAACTTGGAATTTGTAGCAGAAGTGTGCTTAAGCTCTAAAATAAGTTATTTCCCTCCTGGATGCTTTGAAATACATTTTTGGGATTTATTAGTCTGGCTGATGGCCTTTGATTTTGGTGTTGATTGGTGTTGAGAGAATGCCGGCAGTCTTTCTGCAATTGTGTTTTTGCTGGCAATCTTCCTGCTATTGTTTTTTTTTTTTGTTCTTATCTATTTTCTGATTGTAGTGAATTCTAATTGCAGATTGGAAAGCATGGTCTAATTATTGAGTTTACTGACCCTGAATATAACACAAGGCGAAGTGCCACATACCTGCCTGAGGTGCCTGCACATGAAGGTAATTTTGTTGCTTATTAGAAGCCAATTTATTGTTTTGAAATTATTCTGTTGCAGAAGTGGAGGATGGGAGTAGAAGAATTGCTTTGACCTAAAGTAGCAGTGATTATAAGATTCAGAACTAATTTGATACATGCAGTATTTTGGGTGGGTAACCTGTATGTAATGCTTCTCTATTTACATCTTGTTTTTGTTATAATCATTATTTTTGTTTGAAATTCTACAGTTTGAAATTGTGAACTGTACAGGGAACCCTACTACCCCCTTTATGTGAAGATGTTCAGATTCTTTATGAAAGCTTTTTTTTTTTTTATGCCATTTCAAGGACAAAATTTGTCCTTGGTAAATAATCAGTCACTTGGTAATAATAAGCTTTTTAGGATTGCCATGGTTGCACTCATCATGTTCAACATTTTCAGTTAATTCCAAAGAATCGAAACAAGAGGGTATATACTTAGATACCCCTTTGTGCCATGTGTTTCAACAGAAAGCCCAAGTGGCACTGATGATACAACAGGTGGTGGTCCTCTTCCTTCCCATAAATGTTTCATACCCTCGTTTGAATGGGATTCTGCCCTAGGTCTTTCGGGTAGCAAGTAACATTGTCATCTATATTACTACAATTCATGGAAGTATGTTTTAATCAAAGGTTTACAGACTTTTGAGTGCAAAAACACTAATGCTTACTATGGAATGATTTCTGCTTGTAGTGTCTGCTGATAACTAAATTGTCTCTGTTGTGGTTTTACTTTGTTGTAGGTTGGACAAAGATGGAGGCAATTGACTCGCTGATGCGCAAGGCAGGCTACAGGGGCGCCATCACTGAGTCACTTCGCAAGCGTATACGACTGACCCGTTACCAGAGCACACTATTTACACTGCATTACAGTGACTATGCCTCGTATGTCATGGCAACTAGGGGTGCAGCTCCATCTGTTGTTGGCGCTAAGCCCGGCAACCGTTGATTCTTCAAACCACTTTTGCTGAAACCGCAAAGTTGGTTTGGCTAAAAAAATTATTAATTTTTTTTTAAAAAAAACATGTGGTTGGGATGGACTTGTTTATGTTCCTCCCCATGTTACTTAAGTAATTGTTATCACCTATCAATACATTCTTCAAATTCATTTGATTTTGAAGATGGAACCAACCATAACCCGCCTGATGTAAACTCAAATTTTGTTGCTTTTTGTCATGCAACGTAACATTCAGTCTGCAGCTTCTCTGGAAAAGCTGTGCTTGTTTAAACTGTATTATTTAGCAAGTTATAATCACCCAGGATTGTGTTTATTTTACTTGGTTGCTCTCTTCTTTGGATTTAATCGTGGATGATCATTGTTTATCCTGTCCATGTTATCGCTGTGAATTTTTTCTATTGTAGCAGGGTGAAGACCTCTTGGTTGATACCTGAGTTTCATCGATACACTAAGCAAGGTTTTTGTATTGAAATGACCATACCGCCCCCTTGGCATATGGGGAGAAGAAAAAGTAAATCAAGGGAAGGAAATGTATTTATAAAGCTTGATTTATGATTTACAGTAAATTAATTTCAACCGTTGGATCGCCAAAAAAGTAAATGCAGGTGAAGAAATTGTATTTATAAAGCTTGATTTATATATTACAGTAAATAAATTTCAACCATTGGATCGGGCGATCCAAGGGCTGCAGAGGCCATGACCAATGGGTCAAGTTACGCGAAGTCCATTTTACCCGTCTTTGATCTTGCCAAACGAACGAACGAACGGGGACGGTAACAATTTTCATGCGTTCAAACGCCGGTGTACGTCATCACCACGTCTTTCCCTCTCAAATTCCGACTGCATCAAGTCTTCAACGCGAAGCAAAATCTACAGACTAAGGTTCTTCCTCTCTCTCTTTCTATCTGTTTTGTAGATTCATTTCTCTTCCGTTCGTCCAGATTCGCTAATTCTTGGACTTAGATCTAGTAATTTTGCTGATTTTTCGATTATCTTTTTTCGAATTGTTACGCCGTCGATTCGCTTTCCATTCACTTCTTCGTTAAGTTTTGATTCATTTTAGTTCTTAAGCTTTGATTCATTTTAGTTCTTAATCGAGTTTTTTCTGCGTTGATTTTGTCAGGTCGTTGTTGAATTTCAATATTGACTGTTAACAATTGAGAGATATGAGTCACAAAGGGTTGATATATAGCTTTGTTGCCAAAGGAACTGTCGTTTTGGCAGAGCACACCTCGTATTCCGGAAATTTTAGTACCATAGCCGTTCAATGTTTGCAGAAGTTGCCTTCCAATAGTAGCAAGTACACGTATTCGTGTGACGGCCACACTTTTAATTTTCTTCTCGACGGTGGATTCGGTATTTTCTTCTAATTTGATGTAAATGTTGATAGTTTTTGTAGTTTTTGAGTGTGAAATTGAGTTGTGAAGATGTTCTGTTTGTTGGGCGTTTCGTGCAGTGTTTCTTGTTGTTGCTGATGAATCGGTTGGGAGGAGTGTGCCATTTGTGTTTCTTGAACGAGTAAAGGATGATTTTAGACAGCGTTATGGGGCAAGTATTCAAAATGAGGAGTCACACCCACTTGCTGAAGACGATGACGATGACGATTTGTTCGAAGATCGATTTAGCATTGCATACAATCTTGATAGGGAATTTGGGTTCGTATGTGCTGGATTGTGTCAAAATCTTTGTGTTTTGATTGCAATATTCAATTAGCTCATAATGTTTTGTTATCATCTCGTAGGCCAAGGCTTAAGGAGCACATGCAGTACTGCATGAACCACCCAGAAGAGATGAGCAAGCTTTCCAAATTAAAGGCTCAAATAACTGATGTCAAGGGGATTATGATGGACAATATTGAGAAGGTAGATATTTTATTTCTTGAAGAATGTTATGGGTCATGGAAACAACTATGTTTAATGTTGGAAATGGACGTAGAGATTTTGTAGTCATTCTTTATCACTGTCAGCAGTGTGTAGAGATTTCTTCGATGGAGTATGATTTTGTTTGGGACTATGCTACATTTCTTTGACATGAATCCCTTTTCTAAAGTTAGCATAGAGTTATCTCCTCATACGAAATGAAAATTGTCATCTTTTACTGTCTCAATGTCAATCTTTCATGATTGGGTATGTACATCTTTGGTATAGATGCTGACTATAATTTATGAGAAATTGAGTGTCTGATTGATACCACTGTTGGGCTAGCACAGATTTTGTCCCCTTTTCTTGGAAGTTAAAGCTCACGAAGTGAGAAGGGCAAAAATGTTTTGAAAAGGTAGGTTGTTGCATTATTGGAGACAAGTGGCAGCCTCATTTAAAAGTCTAGAGAAGGCATAAAAGAATAGTCTCTAAAGCCCAACAAACTTTTAGTATGGACTATAGTTGATAGAAGATGCAAAAAGTGCAAAGCATGGTTTGGTTTATTTTGTCATTGATTTCATGCAGTTTGATAGGTGAAGTTAAGGATAGAGAAGATATTAGGATTTGAAGATTTGGGTAGTGTTGTAATCAAAATGCTACCAATAAGCAAAATTTTGGAGATTTTTGGATGTAGTGCCGAAGCAACGCTAGATATCATTCTAGCTGAAGTCTTGAAAATCCACAAGAGAAGATAACTCTCAAATAAGGGATTTGTCAAATTATGACAAAGATTAATTGATAACGAGTCTAATAATAATAAAGTGTACTAATGAGTCACTGGCCAGTTAAAACACATGAGATTGATATTTACGCTTTAATGAGAGAGGACTGTTAGAAAGGGTAGCACAGCAGAGAGAGAGAGAGTTTGATGCTGTAGAAAAACATGATCTACCAGAGTTGCAGAACAAGAAATGCATTGCAAAGCATACTAGTTGTTGGTAATAGAAAAGATTCAGAGTCATTGTGAAGTATTCTTCTTTTCAGATTCTTGTTAGAAAATGGGTGGTGAAGGGTAATGATCAACCATTACTGATCAACTGGATTTGCAATTTGTCTTTTCAATCCTTGCATGCCATCTAAGGACATTGGATTAGAAGATCAACACCGCATGGTGAAGGGTAATGATCAGGTGGCTATTACAGAACCACATAAAATATATATGCAATCAGTTTCATGTTCACTGAGATAGAAGGAAGTAAAGGTTCCTCCTGGTATTGCGAGTTGGAAGGAAGTCCAGTGTTGGCCGAACATTTTGTACTATCATTGTCACATAAAATTATATTGCTGTCACATGAAAGCACTTTTTGTTACATCATTTTCTCTGTTGTCAAGCAGCCAGTTCATTAAATTTTCCATCAGTGATTTTGAACCAATCATATAATCTATGTTTTCTCCTGAGCAGGTTTTGGATCGTGGGGAGAGGATCGAGTTACTGGTGGACAAAACAGAAAACCTGCAGTTCCAGGTACATACAACTTCTCACTGCCGTTATCAGTGTTGGAAGGAATTCAGAGAAAGTTTGCGATTCACCTAATTCTGCTGATTCTTGTCTTATGATTGTAGGCTGACAGTTTCCAGAGACAAGGCAGGCAACTACGGCGAAGGATGTGGCTGCAGAATCTCCGAATGAAGCTGATTGTGGGAGGAACAATTCTTTCCTTGATTCTCATACTTTGGCTTACTATCTGTGGGGGATTTAAGTGTTGATGGGGCAAAGCAAAAGCCGGTGTTAGTAGAATTGTCTGTTTTTCTTCATTTGTATAAAACAAATAAAGAAATTAAAAATGTTTTTGGTTCTGTATATGACACTGTTGCTGCTAATGTTAAATGCAATTATCTGTTTTGACACTGTTATCGAACTCAAATCCCTGTACCATCTGATGGTTTTGTTAATATTATTTTCTTACCGTAGAGGATAAAAGACCAATATCTTTTCCTTCATTTTAGAATTGCTTGGATTGGTTCTGGTTTTATGTTATCAAACTCAATAATTGATCATCGAGTAGGGTTTTTTGTTTTTTTCCCCTGTTTTGGGAAGTGATTCGTGATTGATTGTTTGAAATATACACTTGCTGAAGATATAGAATGAAAAATCTATGACAATGAGACAAACATATGTATTTGATGACACAATATGGCTTTAGTAACATCAATTGGTGCTGCTTTTTCATACATTATCTTTCAATTCCTTAGAAATGGACTAATGCAATTGAATGATGGTTAAAATTTCAACTTGAAACAACAGCAATGTAAATAAGACACTGTTGCTGATTGCACGGAGAAGAAAGGATGCTTAGTCAACAAATAACTACCAAATGCCAATTATTACTAAATAGACAAAGCTGTTATCTATTTCTTGATTGCTTCGCAAGCAAATTCCACCACAAACCAACATCAAAATCATTCAACACAGACATTAATGAAGAAGCTGAACCTCAACCTTAAACCAAGGCATAAAAAAAAGAGAAGAAAATCAGCAACTCACCTCCTCCCTCGTAATGAACGATCAGAGTATCCTTGCTTAAAATCCGAAGGTCGACGAAGATGTATAATGAATGTAATTGACTCTTTTGTCTTCCTCTTAAACAAATAAATACTCGAAATACGTAAACGGGTTGACCTGAACGAGCGATTGACGGGTTTCGCGCCGTAGTTGGGTAGACGTCTGAAAGCACCTCGCACGGTTTCCAACAGAGGGGAGACATTATTGACGAGTTGAATATTTCTTAGGAAACACTTTAAAAACCAAATCCAAGACCACCATGCAATTATTGTAAAAGGAAATTACTTACAGATTACCTAATTAATTTCTTTCCATTAATCATTTTTTAATTTAAAAATTAAATGATATGACTGATGACATTCATTCATACACAACGGGCAAAAGAAAGATAACGACTGGTGCTGTCGAGCATCAAGGATCGGGAGCGTACCGGAGCCACCAGATTCTTCTCTCCCTTGTATAATATGAGTTTAGACCGGGTCTTTGCCTTTTATGCCTTGTCCAAAGTTAACCCCCAGTACCTGCTTGTATAAATGTCTCAATCAGTCCCCACCGCTTTACTCCTCTGTAAAACAACAAATACGGTTAAGAGCAGAGAATGAGTGAATACCCCAGCTTTCAGATACTTTTATTTCTTAACTAACTCACAAATCCCAGTTCTGTAGGGTTGTCTTGTCTCTTCTCTTTCTTGCAAGACACTCTTCCATGTCGTATTAACACCTCCTCAAATCACCCAGTTCCATTTTAGCTTTATGTCTTTGTTTGCTTAGTAAAAATGGGAAACTGTTTTTCTGATACAAAGAAATCGACGTCCGAGATCGCGCCCTACGATTTGGTTAAAGTTAATAAACCCACCCAAGCCACTCCCAACGTCCGATTATGTGGTTCGCCGGCAAGCATTCTCACTGCGTACATTCGTTTTGCACTTCTTTACAAATCCGTCTCTCCCCGGTTTATCCCTTGTGAGACCCCGATTTTCGAGTCTGAAACGCCGACGATTCTCCGAATCGGCCCCGAATCCGTTTCGGGGCCCCGCGAAATGCTGCTCAATTTCATCGAAAGCAAGTTCCCGGACCCGCCGTTGACGACGGCGTCGAGTAATGATATTGATGATGATGAAACGGCGCCGCGTATTGTGAGGCTGATGTGGCTGCAGCATAAGAGCTTGAGGTGGCATTTGGAGAGAATGGCGAGGTGGGCGGAGGATCTGGCTAAGCGGCGGGGGAAGAAGGCGGTTGATCCGGCTGTGGGAAGTCCGAAAATGGAGGTGAGAAAGTTTGCAACGAGCTATTCCCAGTTGCTAGAGCTGATGTTGGAGCACGCCCAGATGGAGGAAAGAGTCGTCTTTCCGGTGTTAGAGAAAGCTGATCGAGGTAATGTGTGCAGTATCATCATGCACTAGATTGCAGGGAATCAAATTATACGTCTTTTTAGTTATTTTTTCGTCGAAGGATTTCTCCATTTTATTTGATCCCTGTAACCAATGAAATAACGAATGAAAGGAGTTCAAATGTTAGAGATGCACATAAATTTTCTTCATTTTTTTTCACGTAACAATGCGAAAACATGTGTTTGTAACTGAACTGTTGTGAAAATTGATCGAATATGAATTAATAAGTTACTTGAAAACATTAGCAATTATGTTTATATTTAAATGTAGAGAAGTGGTGAGCTACGGAAGGATGTAGATAAGTAAGTTTTGGAATCACATACTTCGTTTGTGTGGAGAGAAATCTGCGTAATGCTGACGAAGCGATTGGGTACATGATGGTACAGGATTATGCAAGGCTGCAAATGAGGAGCACGCAAGGGACCTACCAATAATGAACGGCATCAAAGAAGATATCAAGTCCATTGGAGTTTTAGACTGTGGAAGCCCTGCCTATCAGGAGGCATTTCGCAATCTTTCTGTCCGGCTCAAATCATTGAAGGTAAATAATCAGCAAGTGCTGTGTTAAGCCAATTGTAATCCCTACACGACCAAGTATTTGAGACTCAGATATAAGAACAGTACCAGTAAAAGTTAGATAGGTGTCAATAAAAGTTTATTCATCAATACATGCGCGAGTAAAAGCAATTAGCAATTGCAACATTGGTGACTATTACTAGCATTTCTTATGCAGCGATATCTACTTGGTACAATTAAAAACCAATCATGGGGTATTTTAGTGATAGTATATTCTTTATTGTTTCTCATTTATGTTGCAGTGAGCAGCAAGATTCAGTACTTGATTTAATTAAGATTTTGTCATGGTGGGTCTAATACTCTTCGTTGATAGGAGCATTCCAAGGAGCACTTTCAACAAGAGGAGAGAGATTTACTGCCATTGATAGAGGCGACGGAGCTGAGCAAAGAGCAGCAAAAGAGAACAATTGTTCAGTGTGTGAGTACGATGCAAGGAACTCACTCACATTTGTTTAATTTCTTCCTTGAAGGACTCCCTCCTGAGGAAGCTATGCAGTATTTGAACTTGACCACTTATGCAGTCATAAAAAATGAACTGTCGCCTAGTTTCCTATGATTGTTGTGTAAGGTCGATCTAGCTAGCTGTTGCCTTTGATGATTGTGGCATATACTGGAGCAAATTAATGAACTATTTTTTTTCATGTTAATTACAAAATTTACTTTCTGATGCTTCACTCTTTGTTGCTGTGGCTCGAGGTGTCGCATTAAGCCTTGTTTCAGACGGAAAAGACTCGATTTGTGGCACCGAATGCATAGCTTGGCTGCGGTTGTGAATGGAAGGTGTAAATCCTTTGCAAGACCGGCAGGCTGTGACGGTCATCAATTGTGGGAAGCGTGTAATATTTTGTAAATCTTTCTTAGTTAGCAAGTGATTGCAATTCGAATCTGATAATAAATCAATTGCTATGTTTGATTCTATGAAAGCTGTTTGAATTTTATCAGGCTTCTATTTTCCATTTAGCAGTATTCCTCTTCAAATGATTGTGCTTGAACCATACATTCCAAGCAGAAGTACGAGATGGGAGAACGTATGTCATAATGTTATAGTATTTCATATAAAGAGACATTCACAGCAGAAGTATCCTTTACAATTTCTTTGTCTACAGCTAGTGTAGTGTAGAAATTCACAGCAAAAGTATGATCCTCAATCACCAGATAATTAATTAATAATAAATAAATAAAGCCAAATCAAATCAAGTTTCAATATTATTTTGGTGAGTCATGTATATCTTATAACATTATAACCTACATCCATCCATGACTTTCTCCTTCCAATTTGGTATGAGTTTTAGGTATAGGAGGATAGGTGCCTGTAAGATTCTTGCTAAATAAACCGTGTCATCATGCAAAATTACCATATACAATAAATACTGTATAATTTTAATATTAGTTTAAGATATTGGAGTAAACTTAAAAAAATTTGTGTCATAAATAGTTGCTTTTGATTCAGCTATTTCTGTTTTGTGGGAATAAAATTTTATTTTTTATGAATAATGGAATACCTCTTACACTATATGAAATATGATTGAAAAAAAGAAAAATATATATACATTATAGTTTAAATGATTAGGATTGTTAGATTTCACCCGATAAATTAAGGTTGAATTTTAAATTTATTAATTTTGATTTGATTCAATTTTGTATTTCATTATTTTTATTTTTTGGTATTTCTTATTTTTGTGTATTGTTCTTCTTATTTTGTAATCAAAGGAATAAAAATCACAGCATCTGAACTCAATCCCTTCTGAAAATCCCAAAAACCAATAGTAAACCCTCCTTATAATGCAACAGCAATTAATTAAAATATTTAAAGAAATCAAATTCCACTGTAAATTCAATTTTTTGTTAAGCAAATATAGAAAACAAAACGTAGAATGAACATATTGGAGGGATGGGTTGTATGCAGACCATGTAATCAAACAAGACAATCCTGATTTGCAGTTACTTTTCTGGAATTTTTGAAGTTTACAACTTTGTTCAGGGTTGTCTGAACAAATATGAGAGTTCAATTCCTGATTTTTTAAGTCAATTTGAAATTTGACTGCAGTAATGACTGAGAATATAAGCACATTAACCTCTAGCTTTAAAAATATATTATCCAGAAAAAGTATATACGTCACAGCAACTCCAAATTGCACAATAAATAAGCGTTTTTCTCGTTTTTGGCGGGAATTAGAATTGTTAAAGCACCAAAGCAGCCGCCTTTGTGGCAGAGAGAGTGGTGGCGACTTGCGGGTGAGTGAGTGACAGAGAGACGAGTAATGGGATCGGAAGTTGCTCTTGCAGAATGGACATCAAATCCTTGCATTATGGGCATCGACGAAGCTGGTCGCGGCCCCGTTTTAGGTTTTTTCTTCTTCTTCTTTTCATTTTACTTTCATTTTTTTCCCTTACAAATTTATTTATTGTTTCTTGAAAACAATTGGTTTATTTTAGGACCCATGGTGTACGGATGCTTGTACTGTGCTCACTCCTATCAGAAGACTCTATCTACATTAAATTTTGCAGGTTTCACTTTTTTACACTTCTTTCTTATCTACTTTTAATTTCATACGGGTTTTGTTTATTTTATCTTATTTCTAATCAGGATTTGCTATTTGTTTGCTGTAACTTTCTGTTTCCTTTCCTCCAATTTGAGGCTTGAATTATAGTCATTATCTTGATCAGTGGAATTTGGTTAATTGTGCTGCAAAATGTGAGATTTCATGGAAAAGCTAACATGATAATAAAACATTTCCCCTCATAGATTGAGGAAGGGAAATGTTTTAGTTCCTGAAACCGACCAGTTTTTGATGCCTAAGAGCTGCTTTCATTAATTATTTCGCCGGCTGATTTTTTTCCCTCCATTAAAATGCCCATGCCCAATATTTACCTCAAAATGTGCCCATCACAGTTAAATTTTGGGTGGGGAAGTTCCGGTAGCATTTATAAATGGTTTACTTTTTTTCTTTTAATTATTTGTTTTCCTCCTTTTTTTCCTTTGATGTCTTGCGGTATGTGTGGTGCCACTGCATAACCTATGTTTCTAATATAAACTAAAATTGGTTCTGGGTGTGCTCTTTAAAACTATAGAAAGGAAAAATGAGGGTCTTACCTTGGGTCTAGGGGGTAGCTGCAATGTGATGGTACAGATTTGTTAGGGAAGTGGTAATTGTGAGCTGCTTGTTCTCTTTCGTATTGCCTCACCTGGATCACATGTTTGTTCAGCACTCAATCTATTAACTTCACGTTTAACTGCTTACAGATTCAAAGACACTAAAGGAAGAGAAGAGGGAGCAATTATTTGAGGATTTGAAGGCTAATGAATCAATTGGATGGGCTGTGGATATCATAGATCCTAGAGAGCTCTCAGCTAAAATGCTTAATAAGTAAGTACTGAGTATAGTAACATTTTCAGGTTTTCTAAGAGTTTTCTGTTTCTCATAAAATTTCCTGTCTACTTTCAACAGAAATAAGATAAACCTAAACGAGATTTCGCATGACTCAGCAATTGGCCTGATCAGTAGGGTGCTAAACATGGGAGTTCTTCTAACTGAGGTAATGTTCCTCATGTGGCTTTGGTAGATTTCCTTGACAAGATTAGAGGATTAGTCAACCTACCCATGGTTTCAACTGAAGACAGTTTTGTTGTTTGTCCCAATAACTCAACATAATCTTATAATGCCATGATACAAATGGAATAAATCTACATGTTTGTATATTTCAGGTTTATTTGGATACGGTGGGAGATGCAGAGAAGTACAGAGTAAAACTGTCTGAAAGATTTCCTTCCATCAAATTTGTTGTAGCAAAGAAGGCTGATAGTCTCTATCCAGTTGTAAGTGGTGCAAGCATAGTTGCTAAGGTAATGAGCATTCCCTTGTCCAAATTTATTCTGTTTAAGTCGTTAGATTATTTTTATTTTATTTGAAAATGTAGGTCACTAGAGATCGAGCTTTGAGAGAGTGGACTTTTGAGGAAACAGCTGAAAACATGCATAGAAATTTTGGGTCTGGATACCCTGGAGGTGAAAGATGCTTAGTTCTCTTTATTATTAGCAATAACTTTGAAAGTTGCAGAGGGTTATTCTAATATGAGGAATCTGATTATCTTTTCATGTGTTTAGATCCCGATACCAAGGCCTGGTTGGAAGATCACAAACACAACATATTTGGATTTCCGAGTTTGGTCCGCTTCAGTTGGGGTACATGCACTGCTCATTTCAAAGACATAGTTGAAGTCTTATGGTCAGTCCTTTTTCTACATTCTTTGCATTTTTTTTCTTATTGCAGTCTCCCTCTATAATTTCATATACCTGTGTTTACACCTGTATATTTTCTGTCTATTTTATGCCCAAATGCAGTGTGAAGATATAGTTTTCCTTATTTTTAGTCACAGTGTGAATCAAGTTAGTGTTATTTTGGACCAATAGTTACTGACTCATTTACAGTCTTTTTAACCATGTCATAGTGCAGAGCACCTTCACGATTATCTTCTATAAAAAATATAATATGTTTGAGATCATACGCAAGTTGAACGACTAGTGTTTCTAGTGTTTTTTGTTCCTATCAAAGCCACATGTGGCATGGAGAAAAGATGGTTAGAATATGAAACAAAGCAAAATTTTTTTGGAAAACCTTTATGGTTGTTATGGAAACCCATTTTTAAAGTGGTTTTGAATTTCTCTCTTTCAACATTTCTTCAGCTTACTTATCACAATAACACATTTTTTTTTTTGGGTTAATCTTTAACATCATCTGGTCAAATTAGGATCAAAGTATAAGATGGCTGTTATAACTACTATGTTTTTGATTGATGTTGATTGTCTGTTTCCAAATATAACATAAAAACCTTTTGGAGCTTTCTTGCTTCTGCCTTTGTTCAATCAGAAGACCATTTTCAGGACATCTTCACGTGGGTTAACTTGGTTATGTATTTAGTTCATGTAACTTGCTCAAGATAATGATCCTATATCCATAACAGGAATGGAGACAATTACCTATGCAAGCATGTTTCATGAACTGGTACATGTCAAGTGCGATTCACTACGTCCCATTTGCCTCCTCCCTTCCTAAATCCCCAGATCTACATCCCAAGTTTCACTGGCTAACAATTTGTGGGGTTATTTATTTATTTATTAGTGTTTGTGTTCAGGGAATCCGATAAAATGGATGAAGATGGGTCTGGCAGTAGCCATGGCAAGCGGCAATTGAAATTAAGTAATGTTGGCTTCACATCTTCTAAGAGAAGAAGTGAAGAAATTGAGTCCAGTGGTAAAGGGCGCTGCAAGTTTTTTGAGGCTCGTAAATTTGAGCAACTCACTCATTTCTAATTGAAGGTTTGATTATTTCTTCTTGAAAAATATTGCTTTCCTCGAGTAATTTATCTTCTATTACAGAATCTTTGAATGATCAGGTTATGCTTTCTTTAATCTCTTACTGACATCGAAATTAAGCATTGTTTATATTTAACTGAAGAAGTGAAAATTTGATTGAATGTACTAAATGCCCTTCCGATGGTCATAGCACTGCCTCTTGTGCTTATTATGTACAAGAGAATCCACACACATGCACACACATCCTTGCTTTTTCTGTACGTTCAGAAGAAATACCAATTTGATAGATAGACAAGAACTGGAACTTCTTATGTCAATAGCGTGATTATTTCTTACAACCAACTTCAGTTTTTGTGCTTCTTATGTAGAAAAGCGAATTACGTTGCATCAAAACATTGTGAGCATTATGATATACCAACTACTACTATACCAAAATACTGATTACAGAAAAAGAGTAGAAAGAAAACCAAATACAGGTCTGCCAACATCAATGTAGAATCTTTCAAGCCTGAAAAAAGGGAAAAAAACAATCACTGCAAGTAGATGCTGTTTTATGCACATATATAGATTTAGATCAGTCTTGTTTTGCCACACAATTTACAGATGTGCAAGAGGGGCAACGGCGGTCAAGATGAAGGTGAAAAGCGCTACAGTATGCCGGTTGCAGCTGCTAGTGGCGTGGTGTGGACGAGGGTCGTGGTTACTTGCTGCGCCTCCTCCATATAGGTATCCAGAACCACCGTTGTTTCCATGTCGGCCAGCTGATCCCCCAGTATGTGCTGCTCCCACACCACTGACTTGCGCAATTTTGTTGCCGTATGCTATGCCGCCATCGGCATAGTTTTTGCCGTTATCATTTCTGATGCCATGTTCATGTTGTTGAATATCTTTATCACCCAGATCATTACCGTTTGAAGATTCTGTCAATGCAGTTTTGGTTATATACTCGCGACCCAAGAAAGCAATAGCCAAAAACCATGAATGCTTAAAAGCAAAAATCTTTTCATTCCATGATATCCTATGAAAGAAAATTAATTTGAAATCGATTGACAAAGAAATAAGACACCAAGTTCGAACACACAATTAGCTGTGAAATCAAAATATTAAAATATTCAAAAGCATAATATCTCAGGTCAAATTTAATAGTCACTGTTAAAGGTAAGGCAATTTACGTACCTTTATTGGTTCATAATGGAAAGCGGTGTTCTATGATAGGAAAATAAGGAAAAGTGCAGTGCCGTGTCTTTATCTTATCAGAATTATTTCAGAATAAAAATCCCATGAAAATGCTGTCAACTTTTCTGCTTTGGATTTTCCATGATAGGGAATTTCAAAACAGAAAATTACTGCGCATGCATAATCATCTTTTGATGCTCTCTCGTCCGGCTTCATTTCTGTTTGAATCAAACTTCTCCCTAACTCGTTTCCCTTTCCCAAATAAAATTACTGGAATAGCAGTAGAAAAATTGTCTAACATAGTGGATGAAGGAGAAGACATAAATTTGACCTAGGTCTAAAGGCTCAGTCTGATACCATGTAAATTCAGAAGAAAGTATAGAATTAAAATGCTCTTTCATTTTTATTTTTTTTGCAACGAAGTAAAACATGTCGGGTTTTTATACAAGTTGAACAAACAGAAACACAATTCAACTCGCAGAAAATAGATTAGTTAAACTTTTAATCAGGATCTTCATATTCTTATCCTATGAATCAGGAACAGTTTCCACAGAATTGGTGATTTGCAAGACTTGGGTCTTCAATAATAGATCATGTCTGAATTTTTTCATATTGGCTTTTTATGAAGTTAATGACTGTGATTTTATCCTAATCTATACTAAACTTGAGTTTCTACCTTACAGCTTTATGGAAAATTACAGGCAAATTGACTTGTACAAATAACTCCCAGACTCATACTATAGGCAGTCTAAAGAACAGAAGAAAAAGAACCATAAAAAATTGTACACAAATTTTCTTCTGAAGCTGGTAATTTAATGATAAAAAATTACCTGGAGACAAACCCTTTTGAATTATTGAAGAAGAGGCTGCAAAAACACAAAGGTACACGAAAAACACAAGCAACAACAAAACCCGAAGCTTTCTAATACTTCCCATTTGGCTTTGGCTCTCCTCTTAACTTTGCATGCAAAATAAGTGATTTTTAGATCTTATTCTGCAATCCTCGACCCGTGTACTTTATACCCTGCAGCTTCAGCTCTCTCTAAATATATCTGAATGAATTTATATATGGGGCAGATAATGAGTGATCGTATCAAATATAAAAATAAAGTAATAATTCCATGGACCTTGCAAGCTTTGCAATTTGCTTCCACTGGTCTTTCTTCTTTTGCTTTTTCCGAGAATATGCATCATGTTATAACTTGAAAGTGTGGAATTCCAACTATATAAATTCTAACATAAACAAGTGTGGTTTGTTGGGTTTCCAAAGAAGTTCAAAGGAATTGCGAATGGACAAAATTTTTTTTATAGGCTTATTTTAATTAAAATTTTTAATTTTTTTAACAAATAAAATTTATTTAAAATATAAAAAATTAAGAAAAAATTCTAACTTATTATGAATATTAAATTAAAGGGTAAATAAAAAAAAAGTATGAAAGTATAAATGATATTTTATTATTAAAAACACACATATATTTATCATATTTTACAAGTTTAGTACATCTGTCAATAAAGCAGAAAGAGAGGTAGAATTTGCCAAGGAAACCAAGTGGTGGAATCCATGATTACAATCCAACACTAGCAAACAAGAAACCAATGTCTTTCTGAAAAAGCAAGGGAACCGCATATGTAAAAGAAACAAATAACAAGAAAGGGAAAGACCCGACCCACTCCACCTGCATGAAAAATAATAATTGCCATTATTTGGTGGGTGGGTGGGTGGGTCAAAAATCTAATTATTCAATTCGTTATTCCAAAGAGAATGTTTAATGGGACAGGCATATGTATATAACCTTTTTCATTCTCACTCTTTCTGTCCTTGACTTGAAAAGACTACGAGAGTTTCATTGATAGGCCTACTGGCGCCAGCCCTTTAAAGAAATTTTTATCAAAATGGTTCAATTTTCAGGTATATTTAAGTTTATAGTCCAGATTTTAAATTTATCATATTTGTAGTCAAATAACTTGTTCTTGAAGGAAATTATTTTTATTTTTTTCTTTTAAAAACAATTTTTTTTTTTTTGTAAAACTAACAGTTAGTTTGTTTATATAGACAACCAGTTAAGTAAAATCGGTGACTTGAAACGACAACTGCAGCAGCAGATGTTAGATGATATCTTTGTTTAAGTTAAGAAAATGATAACATAAAAAATTAGGAATATTTTTGTTTAAAAAATATATTTTTAACCAAAATTACAAAAAAAATTTATGTTAGGCTATAATTATAAATGGCCTTAAGATTGGGCATATAAATTCTCTGTAATTCTCGGCTTTATCGTTTTGGCCCGAAATCCGAACTCGAGAACTCAATCGTGAGCTCTCATGGTAACCAAACAGAAACCAGTGAAGCGACTTTCTTTGTTTTGTTTCCCATTTTCCGCAAATTTTTCTTTTTTTTTTACTCTGTTTTTAATTCTTTTGTTGGCGTTTATCGTAGGCCCCGAAGAAGGATAAGGCTCCACCACCGTCGTCGAAGCCAGCGAAATCCGGCTGCGGAAAAAAGAGGAAGAAGGTAACTACATTAGAGTTTGCCTTTTGTCTTTAACAAATATTTATTATGTTATTCTTCACTAGCAACGCCTAGTGCTATCATTCATCTGGATAATTGCATAGATGCGTTGCGGCATTGTTTGAAAATAGCATTTTCCTTAGGGTTTTATCGAGTATTAGAAATACTTACGGTGTCTAAGGAGTCCGTCAAAAATGTTTGTGAACTGCCGAAAATATTTTGTGCTTGTATTTCATAGTATGTTTGGAGGATACAAGGTGTTTTCGGGATTAGGGAAGCTCTTAGCAAAATCACTTACAATTTCAATAAGGTATGCAATTCAAGCTTTTTATGAAAAAAAAAAAAAATGCTTTTTGATGAAAGTGCTACTTACATGGTTCATATTTCTTGTTAAAGTTGCCTTTTGTTTATAGAATTTTGCTCAGCTGTGTGGAGAATTGTTGGGATTATGATGTTAATTTGTTACTACGTTAGTTTAAAATTAGTAGCATTGAGATTAGTGTTTGATGTGTAGAAATGGAGCAAAGGAAAGCAAAAGGAGAAGGTTAACCACATGGTTTTGTTCGATCAGGGGACTTATGACAAGCTTCTATCTGAAGTTCCCAAGTATAAGCTCGTCACTCCTTCTATCTTGTCTGACAGATTGAGGGTTTGTTCTTCTCAACTATCTCTCTCTTGCTGACTTTGTTGTTGTTACTTTATCTTGGTTTCTTCATTTGGTGTGATTGTGATAGCAGTCATCACTTACATTCCAAATACAAGCATTTTTCTTAGCTACTTAGCCCTAAAATCAAAGTTTCCTGGAGCTTTCTATGCATTCTTCAGTTAATGAGCTATTTAGGGTATGCCTGGGATTGAGTAGTGATTTTTAATCCATAATTGCTGCGAAATGCAAGTATATTAATGCGTGTTTGGTTGATAAACATTAGTTGCAAGCATAAATGTGTTCTTACAAAGCATTTTAGTTGTTGTGCTTTCAAAATTAAGCAGAAGCACATCCATGATCAATTTTGGAGATGAAATTTTCCAGCCCTGAAACGATTAGTCTAAGCTATGACACAATTTCTAGTTTATCATTTCACTTTCTAAAACAATCGATTGATTTGCTGGCACGCAAAGAATCTGTGATTGTCTCGTTTTTGTTTTGGGTGGTTGATTAATGAGGTTGTTTTCATCTATTGCATTCTTCAGATCAGCGGCTCACTTGCACGGTGAGCAATTAAGGATCTGATGGCCACAGGATCAATTAGAATGATATCTGCGCATGCCAGCCAGCAGATTTACACTAGGGCCACCAACACCAAGGCAGCAACTTAAAACTAATTTTCTCTTCTAGCAGTGATGGAAAGTAGTTTCTCTTTGTTTTATTTTGTTTTCATCTAAATATTTTTGGTGAAGAAGTTTGATTAAATGTTTTACATTTCTTGTCGATAGCCAAATTTTGTTTGTCTTTACATTTATATGTACTGAAACATTTATTGTTCAGCAACATGTTTTAGCTCTTCTTTTATTGCTTCTGAAATTCATGTGTTTATAAGTGTGCATAGCTTGGCTTGGATGAAGATTATGATATTCTCATGGATCATCATCAACAAAATATGTTGGTAGCTGTTGACTGATTTTGTCATCAATCAGAGAGTTAGAAGTGAAATAGGATGCACAAAGGAAGTTAGTCAACGTAAAAATCAAAACTTTTGGTTGCATAGAATCATAGTTTTGAATTTGTGTCCTTGAAAATGATAATGATACGCGAACATAGTCTAAATTTGATGCAAGGATTCATAACAATTGTTGGATTGTTTTCTTCCCTTCCACTAGACTTGTACTGACTTGATCAGTCTGGGCATGCTCCAGGGAGATGCTAAAACTTCACCAAACATATATAAACTATAAATTACCATCTTAAACAATGAAAGACTAATGATGCCAAAGATCTTCACAACTGAAAATCCAAAGACACTATCCAAAATGCCAAATCAACAGTACCACGTGAATTCCAGCATTGTCTCCACCCACAAAGCACAAGCTAAGTTTATAACATTATTTAGTAAAGTTCACCTTCCTTGTGTGTGTAAATCACACAGTCTGATTGTGGATATGAAATGCATGTTAGCACATAACCTTTTTCCATCTGCTTTTCATCAAGGAATGATCCATCTGATTGGTCCACGGAGCCTGAAACCATCTGCCCAGCGCAAGTTGAGCAGGCACCCGCCCTGCATGAGTAGGGCAGCTCCAGTCCAGCAGCTTCAGCAGAGTCGAGGATGTAAGCATCATCGGGGGCATCAAATTCGTTCTCCTCACCATCTGGTCCAATTAATTTCACTTTGTAAGTTGCCATTGCGGATGCTTTGAATGAAGAAGATTTCAAGCCAAATGCTTTAGAAACACTCCAGACAGAACCCAAAGAGCTGGGGCTCTTGACTACGGCACGTGATTTGTTTGATAGTGCACTTTGGAACAAGCTGGGTTTTCTGCTAGGGGGCGCACTTTGGAATAAGCAAGGGGTGGGAAGTCTCATGGTTGACATGTTTACACCTGAACAGAAAACCGAAACATAAAATAGATGGAGTTGAGCAAATGTTTGCTAAGCTTTCATTTAGGCTCCTTTAACTTTAAATCAGTCAAGAAAATTGTTCTACAGTATATTTTGATGACTTTCAGAAAGAAGCTAGTATGTATACAAAATTGCGAGGTTCAACATATGCTTATTAGAAGATTGAATCCAGAAACTTAAGAAGTATGATGCCGTGGAACAAATTATAACAGCTTAGAAGTTCTATTACTTCTACGTTTACATAAAACAATCGAGCACATCTCTAATCCCTATTTTGAATGCAGAGATACACATGCATAGTGAAACTAATTTGGATTAACTACATGTGAACTTCCAAACAAATATATCAATGTCCCTAAACACTCATGAACATGTACAGTAGCTTTAACAATCCAGAAGTACCACAAATTAAGAAAATAAACTTGGCTTCACTTGACTTCATTTAAAAAGTTGACACTTTTACACAGTTACAGAACTAAATGTATATGCTTATCAAATTTACCAAAACACATAAAAATATATTCCTTCCATTTCAAAACCCACTCTTTGAAACAAAATCAATTGCCTAAACAAGTTCAGATCAACATTTGGAGGAAAAAAAAAATTGAAGCCATATTTTGTAAGTATATCAAAGAACTAAGCTTGGCAGGTGACTCAAAACTAACTTCCTGCTTAATAAGAACCAAACTGATAGACTTTCATAATGCATTAATTGGTTTCGGAAAACTATTTCACATCTCATATATAGATCCATGTAAATGATCGCATATACAGATGATATATATGGTCATATTATGAAATTCATCAAGTTTTAGTATCCTGGAACCACCTCAAAAGCAAGCCATATATATATGGTATTTACATTTCTTGGGTCCAAAATGATGAAAAATCTGATATTTACAAACCAAGATACATGCTATGCTTAAAAATTACAGAAATAATCAGAAAAAGCAAAAACAAAAACAAAAACAAAAACAAAAACAAAAACAAAATCCCAGAATCTGTTTCCGGAGAAAACAAAAGATTATGTGGTTTAAGCACCAAGCAAACAAATTAACCAGCTTTTGATCTACAAATGCATCAATACTGAAAACAGAACAACTGATAGTAATTATTATATTCATCAAACATAAAACAAACAGAAATTAAAAAGAATCGTCTGGCAGGCGCAGGAAATCTTATAGGGAAGCGAAGTACCAGGCTGAAACAGTAGTTTGTGGGAGAGGAAAGTGGAATGATCCGACCCAAGGCAGAGTGTGAAGCGCTTCTGTTTGTGCAATATATTTGTGACAGCGAAGTGCACGTGGTGGCCTTCCTTTATTGGAAAATGACTCGTGGCCCCGCTTGCATGACAAAAGCTTGTGATTTACCTGCCTAATTGTATCATATTTTCATCTAATGTTTACTGAATTTGGAGACTCGTTTTGTTTGGATTTGGGGTGGGTTAAATCTGTACTCGTGTAAAAAATAAACAACTGAATAATAATCATAGAGGCTGAAGTAATCATCAAGCCAGTTGGCATAGGAGGATGTATTCATTTGGAAGGCTCATGTGTCTTGCCTCTTTGCGAGAAAACATATGTGCAACTATGCAAGAAAGATTATAACTTCATGACAAGATGCCATTAATGCAATTCCCAACTTCAAGACTGTTCTAATACATTCTACACTTATCTTCATCCCCACTGCAGGATTGTTCTTAAACCAACCTTTACATTCTAACAACAAGAAGATTTGGGTTCAGACTTGTGGTGAAAATGTCAGAGGAATTAGCCACAAATTGGTTCCTTTTCAAGTTTTAGGAAATGGGTGGAAAGATTAATCTTTAACAAAAGATTAACTCCTGATTTGTCTATCAGGATTTTTCAATGTGGCTCATGGGCCTATATGATGGGCCCAGCACAGAAGGCAGGTCTAGGCTGAACCGTAAGCATACGGTCTGAATCGACCGGTTTGGTCCAGTTTCCATTTTTGATAAAATGACGAAAGGAAAAGGAAAATTTTTAGAAAATTGTAAAGGAAAAAGATAGTCATTTGAGGAGGGAAAATCATGCCTCACAGAAACTTACCCAGAAAGATTTTATTATATTAATGTTATTGATTGTAATAAAATTATTTAATTAATAAAATAATATATATATATATATATATATTTATTAATAATTAATTAATTAATTATTAATAAATATATATTTTTTATTTTATTAATTAAATAATTTTATGGCGTTGGCTTTACTTACGTAATAAGACGTGCCACCTAAAACTCTCTCTACGGCCTCTTCTTCTTGCAGAGTTCTAGCGCAGAAGGTGGGGCAGCAAGTCCTGTCCTCGACCGAAGCAGCGGCGGAGAGAATACGTCAACTATTCTTCTTCGAGAGTTCTAGCGCAGAAGGTGGGGCGGCAAGTCCTGACCTTGACCGAAGCCGCGGAGGAGAGAATACGTCAACTATTACAGCAGCGCCAGCGCCCTTTTCTCCGACTCGGCGTCAAGGTTCGAGGCTGCAATGGCTTATCTTACGCCCTCAATTATGCAGGTGACTAAGATGAACCCTTTTTGATTGGCGAAGCTTTTGCTTGATGAAAAGAAGCCTTTGATTTTATAATTGGGAATAAGTTCATCATTTTGAGTGATATCGTCAAATGTTGAAGTTTATAGGCCACAAATCATCATGAAATGGTATGTGAATAATGTACAAAATGTTTGTGCTCCTCAATAAAATTACAGGGCAAAGCCTTGATATTGCTAGCTCCATCAATTTTTTCAGTATAATTTATGGGAGAAAATATGGCTAGGGAAATCAAGTTGGTTAATGGTTAAAAGTTACAAGCAAGACCTGCCATACTGATGAGAATGGTCGGCATCGTTCCAAAAATGAATGGGGGGTCAGTATCAGAAGTTTTTTTCTTTCTGTTGTTATATGATATTACTGTCTATCTTTATGATGGAAAAATTATGGCATGAGGCTATGAAGTTACTTTTTCATGATTCAGTTACATTTCTAAGAGTTTCGTTTCAGGACTCCGTATTTCAACCATACTAAACTATACTGTGATATACTTTTATTCTGTAATCCGATTTTTTTTCTTTTTCTTTTTCTGTGCATGGGTTTTCCTGCAAGTTTTGTAGTTTGTAGGCTGATAATATTGTTGCAAGTTTCACCATTTGATGCACTTCAACAATTCTTATTGTTTTGGTCTACTTTGAGTTTTGAATGTTGTTTCTATATGGCTTACATTACTTCTCAAATTGTCTTGTTTCTTAGATGAGAAACCAAAGTTTGATGAGTTGGTTGATGACAAGGGTGTTAAGATACTGATTGATCCGAAGGCCCTGGTGCATGTTATAGGAACCAAGATGGATTTTGTAGATGACAAACTCAGTTACAGACAATATCTGTCATGTTTGTGTGAGTTATGTGAACTCATTCTTCATTGGTAAACGAATGAACTCGTGCCTTTTTATCAATTAGGATGTAATTACTGTATGCTTCATTTGCTATGATGAATTCACATGATAATTAAGGTAGTTTTTTCTCTAAATGGCATTAATTCCACATTAAAGAAATGTCTGACAGTGTGAAATCCCTGACAGTGCCTACTGTCACTTCTTCAATTGTTTAAATTTTGATTTGTAGTATATCCCGTTGGTGTATATCATTTATTTTCTTCAGATTTATGATTATATAAGCCTGCAGTCTAGAACTATATGTTGTTCTTTTTCCATCGTGTTTCTAATTAAACCCCCCTTAGTTCCATATTTGAAAGGTTCCTTAATTCTTCCACACACTTCCTAATTTCTCTTCATTGAACTGTACCTACAACAAATCAAGCTCTTTGAAGTCATAGGCTTAGCTGCCGTTCGATTTTTCTTGATTTTCTGTTCCGAGACAAATAATTCAAGTTTTTTGGTTTTCCAATTCTCCTTTGCTTCATCTCTCATGCTTATGTATTTGCTTATTCATTTATTTTTTCAGATCTGAGTTTGTTTTCATCAACCCCAACTCAGAAGGGGTTGTGGAGAGTCCTTTATGACAAGAAGTAGTGCAGAAGCTGCAAAGTGAGGTTGTAGCTAAGGATTATAGTAGGCCGTTTTTATCTTTCAGTAATCTTGTACATTTCATGCTTATCCAAACAACACCATGAATCGTTCACAAGAAAAAGATTAAAAAAAAAAAAAACAGAGTAAAATGATAGTGATCGTGGTCTACAGAGTATCTATTTCATTTTTTTCTTCCCTTTTTTACCTTAAGATGCCACATCACGCTGTTTAATCTCACTACACTACTAGTTTATGAACCTGGAACATCTCATAATTGTCATCTCATTCAAATAAAGCTATGATAGTACTTGAATTACCGGTGATAAAAGCAATGTAAATGTTGATCTGTTGTAACTCTATTGTTGGAAGATCCATATACATTTTGGTTGGCTTAATGACAATTTGCTGTCTGCTTTTCATTGCATTAATTAGTTGGGGTTATTTGGTTCATTGAACTCGGGCATCTGGTTAACAGAAGTTGGATCAAATAGTGGTGGTTAAGAAATAAGAACCTGAAGGCGTCATTGTTCGAGTCTTGCCTGCTTTTTTGCACATGAAACTGAATCTTTATTCTGTCTGAAATGAAGCTGAAGTGAACTACATGAGATCTGTTTCTGGTTTCGGTTTGTCATTTTTACATGAACTAAATGTAAACGCTTTTGATGTTTTTTTTATTTCCACCTGCCAAAAAACTATTTGACGCAATCAATTCTTGCAAAATCAGCATATTTTTGAGATTGAAGTGTGACTTTTAATCTACAATTACTATAAAACATAATCACAAGTGATCAAGTGAACGGATAGTTAAGCATTGGATATAAAGTAAAAGCGAGTGTTTACCGAACATATGGATTATGAGTTTTCAAAATTATGCTTAAGCATAATAGTCTTTATTCATACCTTTGGGCTTTAGCATATCTTTTTCAACTATCAAAATAATCTAGTTACTGGCCATTTTACGTTATCTTACCAATATGTAGAACGAATGACTCAGTTGATATGATTATTGTCAGTTAGTTTTCCAGTATAGTGCTTTATAGAAATCCAAAGGCACACACCTGGTGTGAATTTAATTAAAAATAGTCTTTCCCAGTTAAATATGGCAACAAAAATGATCCGCAAGCTACATTATCATCGATCCATGAGAAGTGATACTGAAAATTAATCTAGCATCAAAAGCAAAGATTTAACACTTGGAACTTATTACAACGGAGAACATTAAATCCACAATTTCTCGTTTGAAGTGACTACACAGCAGCAGCCTTAAGCGCCTACTTACTAACGATTGAAGCAGCAAGCTAACAATAGGTAGAACCACGTTGTCAAGCTAAACATCAGAAAAAATTATTGATGAAAACATCCAAGAACTACATTATACAACCTCCTTAAATGGAGAAGATAGACTTGTTTGGTTGTTACAACTCAAAAAGTATTCCAATTTGACAACAAACTCAAGTTCTTAACAGGGAATAATTATGTAATCAATTAGAAAGTAACAATAGCAGTTAAAAGTTAAAGGCAATGAAGTGATATTGAATAAGCAATAGCAGCCATTGATCGAAAGAAGAATGTCAATTGCTTTCCGTATCTGGCCTACCAGATTGTGTTCGTCCAGGAACACTCAAATATTACAATACTTTCATTCATTTATTCATTCCTTTTAGGAGTAGATAACCGGTGTTTTGACCATTCTTCTAGTGCTTTGCGTTGGAGAGCATTCATTCGAATAGAAGGTCGCCTTTTTTTGATGAATTTCTCAGCCTCTTTCCAATCTTCTACAATGCATAAAGCCACTAATAATGCGCACATCACAGCAACACTTCTTCCATGACCTAGAGAATAAAGTACACATTTTTTGCAATGAGTGAAACAGACAAGTTTTCACAAATGATCCATATATTTTACTAGTCTGAGAATAATTCAACATTATTTACAGAAAGATTTCAGTTTCTAAAGAATGTTCAGTCAAAGTAGCTGTATCTGCGAGATATAAAGTGCCACTATCATTCACCCAGAATGGCCCGAGTAAACCCCTTGACCGATATTTAGGGCTTAAAAATTCTTGTTAGTCTTGGAATATTCAAGAAAAATTTGTGCAAATACATGATGAGTTCACAATTTATTTCTTTCAAAGCTGAAACCAAACAAACATTAAACCTGAAAACAGAGTGCTTTATGCACTCTTTAGCTTTCTTAGATCCCAAACCAACTCCTATCGGAGAGTTTCAATACACAGACAATTAAAACTAAGTTTTCATAGTACAAAGGCTTTTGCCTTAGCATAAGATGAGTAGCAAAAGAAAAAAGCCAGAGAATCATTTGCTTTAATATTGCCATAGCTATGAAAACAACTTTATAAGGTTCTTTTCATTTTTCTTGTTTCAACAGAGAAATAGGTAACCAAAATAGGTAACCACTAAGTGAAGTCTCTATACAGTTGAAAGAAATTCTCTTTGGCCCTCCTAACCGGATTGAACACAATGTGGCTCTCCCATCATGCTTTATTAAAATGACTGAAAAACTCATAAAGTAAAGAAAATAAACATAAAGAATAAGTTCCATGTCTCTTTCTCTGGGAAAGCACAAAACTTCTATTCAAGAAAATTTCTTACTGAATTTATCAGCCACTGAAGAATAAAATCAGAACCAGATACGACCATAAAGTTGAAGATGGATCAACAGCAAGACATGTCAGAATATGAAAGGAAATGGGAAACTTCCACTAAACCCCCTTGGGGAAAAGTATAGCCAATATAGCATGACCTACAATATAATTCAACCTAAAACCCATTTCACAAAAACTAGAAACAACTACAACACAAAAGAAGCCAATATTACCTTAATATCATTTGGTATGTGCAAACAACAAAGACAGTTTTCTTACAAATGTCATAAGCATTATTTCTAGGCTATCAACTAGATTGAAACCTAATTCAACTACCAACAAAATGTTTGAAAAGTAACTCACAACAACTGAGATAAAACAAAAGAGCTGTGAAGCAATAAATAATTTGTAAAATTCAACAATGAAACACAAAATAAACAAAATGATCAAGATCATACCATATGCACAGTGAACAAAAATAGGACTATTCTGAGCTCTCTTTCTACAAGCCCACTTCACGGCTGACTCGATCTCCCCAGGCTGTGGCGCCCTCGTATCCCAAGTGGGCACACACAGATAAGAGTGCCCCTCCAATTCCTTAATCCTTGGAAATTCACAAGTACAATCAATAATGGCAGGATTTCCAGGAGGCAATTTCCTGGGAGAAGACGGCCACCCACCAACAAACAACCCTTCACAAACCTCACTGTAAGGTTCTTCACCACTGTTCAATCTTCTCCAGATTGAAAAGATTCTAACAAAGTAAATGTAAGGGCTGAACATGATGAGTGACCAAATGGGAAAACTCCCATCTGATTTCTTGCCCAAAAGCATGGGAAGATTGATTGATGCATGAGATGCAAAGGAAATAAGGAATGAAACTAGTGATGCATACAAGAATGGCAATGATAACAATGCAAAACCTACGTTTCTTAAAAATGCAAAGGAGAGGAGGAGAACTGTTGCTTTCAATGCTATTAAAAATGAAATTCCCACACCCATCTTGGATGTTTGCTGAAACAAGTATAAGATTGGATCAAAATCAGAAATTTAAGTCACAGTTTTAATTGGGTCGATGAATTTTCTATATGAAAATTTACCCAGGGTCTCTTTTTTTAAAAGAAAGGATGAACTCTACCTGATTAAAGCGAACAGATAAACAGAATACAATAGTTGAAGCATGAGTCACAGGAATTTATATACGTACGAGATCTGGGTCTGGGCTTTCGTGGCTATATTCATTATTACACGAAAGAAATCAACATGAAAGAGGAAGAAAGGAAGAAGACGAATCTAGTTATTGACTTCAAGGAACAAAATTAAAGAGGTCAAACAGTATCATATTGGCACGTGTGTAAATTTTTAATAGATTCTTAATTATGTAATATTAAAATTTTGAATTTTATCCTACTATCTCTCCTAAAATTTATAATATTTTTATTTTATAATAAATTTATAAAAATACATTTATTTTTCTTTTAATCTTTAATTAATTAAAAATTAAATATAATATTTATTTATTATAAGTAAAATTATATAATTAACCTTATTTAATTTTTAGGGTTTATTAGATATATTTTATAAAATAAATAAAATAATATTTATATTCAAAAATTTTAATTACATATATATATATATATATTAATTTTTTTAACAAATTAATTTAGTGTTATTTATAAAATTTATAATTTATATTAAAAATAACTTTATTATATAATTTTTTAAATAGTTTAATTATAATTATAAAATATTATAATTTTTATTATATAAAATATTTTTATACTACAATAATCATATAGTAAAATTTTATGAGTTTAATATAAATTATTTTTTAAATAACAATATTACTAATATTTATTTTAAATTAATTAAAATTTTATATTATTAAAAATTTAAAATATAAAGTAGTATTGATATAAATAAATTTAAGAATGAATAAATTAAAATTTTAATTATAAATAAAAATAAATAAATAAGGAGTATAATTATTTTTTAATTAGTCAAAGTTAAAATATTTTTCACAAAATTTATTACAAAATAAAATTATTATAAATATTTTTTAATAAGTCAATTTAAAATTAACATGTATTTTTACAAAATTTATTATAAAATAAAATTATTACAAATTTCAAAAAAGATATCTAACAAAATTTTTTAAAAATTATATACATATATATATATATATATTATATTTTTATAAATTCAAAAAATATTTTGTTAAATTTCAAGCTATATTTTCAAAGAATTAAGGAATAACATTAAAGAATTTAACAAAACAAAATTGAACCATATTCACTAGTTCTCTGCCAAAGTTCTCCTTCCATACCGTCTTCTTTTATTGAGCTCCCAGCTCGTGTATCATTCTGTGTTATTCCGGTGAGAATTAGCCGGAAGGTCAGCCACTGAGAATTACAACAGAACATTAACAGCATCAGACTTCAATCTAGAGAACTGTAAGGAGGACCTCTATCTTCCAAATACACGATACATCCAGAGCTCAGTCTCTATGGTGCTGAAATATTCTCTTTCTTGGGCATTATGGAATTTATGGCTTTGGCAGCCTTCAGTCCATCTTCCACGACAGCCACTGTTGCCCGCAATATTATCAGAATTTTGTTCCCAATTTCAAGACTGATTCAATTAATTGATTAAACGATAACTCATTCAATCCTGCACCGAAGCTAGGAACCAGAACTCGATTGCTCCGGAAATTAGGAACTAGAATACTTAAGAAATTGAAGTAATGGAGATTGTTGCAGAATATGGTCTACAGATTGTTAAAGCCCTTGGAAGGAACTCCATGTGTGCTGCACAGAAGTCAAGAAAAGTAGAGAATATAAATGCAAGTAGTTTAATCCCTGTTATCCCACGAATGATACAATACTTTCTTTTTTTTATCTGTTTTGCACAATTCAACAGAAATTTGCATGATGATACGATCCCATTAAGTCTCTGGTAAATCATATGATATTGGCTGCACAAGGGTTCTGTTCTTTTGTTTTGACTACTAGTCAGTTGAGAATAAAAAGGAAAGGAAGAAAACATAAACAGAAATTTGTTGATAGCAGCTCCGATACACGAGTTCTTTTTCTTCAACGGAAAGTCCAGTGTCAAGGTTCAGCAAATCATTTTCAGGTTAGTTTTGGTTCATCAGAATGCATGGGTCTATTGGTGGGCGGCAAAAAAGGTACACAAACTGGGCTTAACCACCCACAGATATATCAGAAAAGCTTCTCTCTGCCTAGGAACAATTCTTGATCACTAGCAGATATATTCATCTATACAAGAAATTTCTTGTAAGAGTTTTTTGAACAAGCCTAGTAACAATGCTTAATAACTATGACAAAAACCCCAAAACCATACAATTTATTCTGTGTAAAAGTTATACCCCATAAACATGACAAGAAGGAAAGAAAAATCCCAGATATAAAGAAAATTAACCTGAGACTGTATCCCAATTCCCAAATCAAGCTGAAAAGGAACGAAGAGTCATGAAAATCTTTAGCAAATAAAGCCAATAGAGAAGTAAAGAAATGAAATCCCATACCATAGCCTTTCTTTTCCTTTTCAAAGAAGTGGTTATTTCTTGCTTCCTGTATCACCTACAAAGAAAACAAGAGGACTAGGACTGCAAACTTCCATAGTGTTTTAGCCCACCTTTCCTGAAAGAAAAAAGTATTCTTCATCAGTAATGCATTGCAAGAAGCTTGCAGCTGCCCATAGAAGTATAACAGCATTGCATAATGAGCCCATAAATAAAGGAGACAAAAATACAACGAAGGGAAAGCTGGCTGTTGGATTCTTGATCCTTTCTACACATAGCACACCATTCTAAATTGTTTCAAATCACTAGTAGAGCAGTCTGCCACCAACCATTTGAAAAAAAATTGATCTGCAACAGAAATTGCGCGAGGATATAAATTTCCACATTCTCCTATCATCTTTACTCTCATGAATGGCTAATGAGTTCATCAAAACCATAAAAGCATTGTACTCTCAAATTTCTAATCTCATTCAAATTTCTCCACAAATTAAAGTTTCAACTCAAATCTAAGGAAGAGGGATCCACGATCATTCTAGACTTAGTTGGTCTGTTCTTCTACGAAGAGACAATTGATAAAAGAAAAGCAGGAAGTTTAGGGAAACAAAAATGTTTACGATAAAAAGAATCTAATTCTTCTGCCATAATTCGTTATTTTTGAAATAACTAATCTAAATTTATTAGAACATATACATAGGCTAGAAAAGAACAACTCTAAACAAAATCTTAAAATTTTCAGGCAGGCCATATGTGTTTCCAGTTATCAGCAGTAACAGGAACAAAGTCATACCTATTGCAGCTTCCTATTCTGTTGTACAAGGTCTTTTAATATTGTAGACAACATATCTGTTTCAACCACCAACACAAGAATGAAAAAAATAAATAAATAATGAGATCAAAATGAACTGGTGAAGGGGAAAAACATAGCATATGAGTGAATTGTATATTGAACACAAAATAGAGTAACAAATTGAAAAATAAATTCCCGGACAGAAAATTCTGATTTGTGTATAACGAATATAAGGCAAGAGAATCAGTGGCATAGGAAAGATGTCAAGATGAATAAGCACCAGGTATTATGTCAAATCACAAGCTAGTAATGAACGCACAGTAAGATGGAAAATCATCCTGAAGAAACCAATTGTTTAGAGCAAGATGAAGACTACCCTGACAAATACAAAAAGTATTTAGATTTCTCAAAAGCTCAAAAAAGAAAAAAAGGGTAATTCAAGAAATCTTTAGGTATAAACTCTGTTCCCTTTGATAGTGTCTCCAAACAAATTCAAAAACTTGAAAACTATGATTATGGCTTTCTACTCTTTTCCAAGTTGCAAGAAGTTCATTGGAGAATTGAGGTCTTCCATGGAATAAAGAACAAATATTTAGGACAGAACAGAAAAGATAACATACCTTAAGAGATCTCTGCCCAAGCTATAGTCTTCACTTTGGAATCAGTATCAGAAGGAAACAGGTAATAGCTCCAAGATCAAAGAGTAATAAAATGAACTCCAATATTTTGCCAGAGAACAAGAAAAATCTGACAACAAGAGCCCAATGTAGGTCAACAGTTATGTAGATATTGGAAGCATTTTAAAATTGAATGCTAAAACCCTGTATTATCTGAGAAATTTTAACAAAGCGCTCAGCAATATATAGACAAATAAGTTTAATACCCAACTTACCAACAACAAAATTAAATAGAGATTCCATCAGTAAAAATGTGGCAAAATAAACTGCACATTATAACACATTTATAAAGCACAAACTACCAAAGTGCTGAAATTCGGATCAAGAAATCAACAATCGACTCACTGATGAATCAAACAACACATCCATTTCTCATTTTGCTGTAAAATTCAAATAAAACACAGTGGTGAACTTCTGGGTGAACTTGACAATGAAATGCTATACCAAGGAATCATGGCCAGAGAGAGATAAAAGAACAAATTCCAAACCAATAAGCAGATCCAAAATGAAAAATGAAATTCCTACACCAATAAGAACTCAACAAAACCAGAAATACAGGACATAGTTAAACAAAAAGGCTTTTTAAAAAAGCTGTGATTTGTTACAATGGGATAAATTGTCTAAATCACAAACAATTAGGAATATTTGTGCAACTTCTCTAGAGAAGTATACAAAAAGAATGGAGATAATTACAATTGCCAATTCACCAGAAGCATAATTATATTAGCAGTTTGTCCCCTGACAAAGCACTATCATTCTTATCTAAACAGTTGAATAAACCATGCGAATGTACAGTATACTGTATTCATCAAAACATATTCAACTCTGAGAGGTCGTCCATAGGTATTTGAAGACCCACAAGGTCATGGTCTTGCAAGTCATCTTCATTAAAATTGTTGAACAAATTACTCAGGTCATTGTCTCCGCCTAATTCTTCTATTAAGTCAAATGGTTCTTTTACTTCAGAAGAAGAATTTGGATGAGAGATTAATTTAACTTCTCTTTTCTGATCGCTACCGCTGTCAACTTCTTTGGAAAAATGAGCTGAAGAGTACACATTATGAGCTGTTTCTGGAAACTTGTCAACAAATCCATTTCCTGAAGTTGATAGCTGAGTTGACTTCTGCTTTGGCTTGGATTTCATTTTACGCTCACCCTTAAAATTACCCATTGAAGCACGGCCAGATTTTGCATTTCTGATTGACGTATCTTTTTCCCTTTCTATTTCACTTATCTTTCCCTTTGCCCCACCTAATAAAGGATTACCAAGAGCTGATGCAGCTCTAAAGGAAGAACAGCCAACAACATCATCAAGCAGCACTTCCTTCTTCCTCCCTCTATTAAATATTGGTCCAGTTTTGACAAAATCTTGGTCCATGGGTTGGATTTGAGTTCCAAATGCATCAAATCTCTCAATTTTAACAGCATGGAAATCACGCTGCTCACCACTACCAGGAAAACTGCCTGCAGAAGAAGAATACAAACTTATCAAGTAAAATATCAAATAATTAGACACGTTTGGATATGAAAATTTCAGCAAAAACAAAAGAGAATTGCCACATCCACATGAATGGACTTTAACTAAATACTATAGCCTTTATTGTCAATAAAATATGGTGCACCATAACCTATCAATTGCTAAAAATACATGTTTTAATAAAATCAAATCACGTTAAAATTATTAATATATTCCTTGAAATCACAATAGCATAATAAAAATCAAACCTGACACTGAAGGCAATGGCTGAGAATTAGCAGTTTCAGGTTGCATATTTCTAGCAAACCCAAAGCTTTTGGTAGCTTCCACGTAATTTCCTCTGGGAGGTGCAGCAAAAATAACATCTCGAAGTGCAGGCTCGGCAAAGCAACTTTTACCTGTTTCTTCAAATTTTCGACATCTAGCAAGTGTCCTCTTCATAAAAGCCAAAGCAACTTGTTTTGACACCTTAGTAACCCCACTTTTTGAAGCATTGCATCCCCGTGTGGCCTGCCATTTTAATTCAAAGATGCATCTTAAAGCTCACACTTCAAATAATTATGGTAAATTCAGAACCCCAGTAGTGAAGATGATCACAAAATATCTATTTAAAAATTCATGAGGCAGCAAAGAGCTGGGCATTTTAGAAAAGAAAGCATGATTTGACACTCATTTGATATGACTTATAGCTTAAAACAAATAATCCTGAACTCTACCAATTTCCCAGCCCCCTTCATTAACCACTGATAAACCTTGATTGTATAGAAATTCGAAATCATTCAGTCACACGATAGATGAGACAGGAAGTATTACCAACTTCTTTTTGTAGGCCAACTCAACAAGTCTGTTCATGGCAGTCTGCTCAAGGTCCCTGCAAAGTAATCACAGTTTTGGTCTTCATCAACAATAGGAAAAAAAAAGACTAATGCACAAATTGAAAGGTAAAAAGCTTAATACAATAAATATTTCACTGAGTACTGAATATCATACCGTTGTTCTGTTTCCTTGACTTCCTCTATTGCTTTGAGTATTTTGTTTAGGTGTTCCTTCTTCTTACTTGCCTATTAAAATCAACAAGAAACAAATACATAGATTAAAAAAGTGCAGTTAGAAAATATGCTAAATTGAAAATGACTGGGGAATCTTTAAATCAAATTACAAACAAAAAAAATTTATTGTGGAAGCAAAGTAATGAGAAAACTGAACTTTCTAAGTTCTGCCAGTGCTGCAAAATTTGTATATTTTAAAATGTTATATAAGAAGAAAGAATAAAACCTGTTGAGAAAGTCCACTCTGTAGTTCAATAATCTCTTGATTAACAGTTTCATCCTCCCCATCAGCTAGATCCGGCTGTAATGTGCAACCATAAAGGATGGAAAAAAAAAATACATACATTTAAAAAGAAATTCAGCAGTTTGTGTTTGGATAAAGAAAAAGAGATCAGCAGTTTGAATGTAATTATGCCACTGAATTTACATGCAGATATCTACCAAAGTGAACTTCAACTGCAATGCTTTGTTACAGGGAACTACAAGTACGTAAACAGCAGAAAAAAACAAACTTTAACTGCATTTTCAGAGTAGAATCTTAAAGAGAAAATATTAAACAAAAATATTTGAACTAATTACAAATCCTTTTACTAGATTAGGCAATGAGAATAAGTGTTTCCATGCATGTCATTGTTTTACACGTCAAGCTTACCACTGCTTCTAGATACAGTCCAACACTCTGCAGCTCCAACATAAGTTTATCCCTTAGACACATTTGCTCATATTGCAAATCAAACGAACAAATACCAGAAGCATTTGAATGTAGAGCTTGTCGTCCATTTCTGTCATTTTTGGAAAACCCAGGATAAATCCTATTCTCTGAATGCATGTGTCCACTCCCTCCATTGGAAAAATCATCATTGTATGATTGATTTTGGATGCTTGTGCCCCTATTAATGGTAGTAGTCCCATTGCAGGACAATCTGTCGACTGGAAATTGTGTATGATCTTGATGACCCAGCAAGGAGTCATATTCAAGTTCAATTCTGTCACTCTTTCTAGAATCATAATCAACACGGAGAGTGGTAGCACCGGGATAATTACCCCTACTATATTGGAAAGGCATATTTCTCCCCCCACTATTTTCTTCAAGTTCTTCAGTTTCATCTTCCACAATCAGAGCTGACAGCACTCTTTGATATAGTGGGGTCTCTTCGTTCCTTCCTTCTGAGTCCAATGTTCTACAGAAATCACCATTGTCCAGAACCTCATCAACCAGATTGAGAGTTCTAGTTGGCTCTTTTGAAAGAATTTTCTCTTGCAGTCTTCTCCCTTTTCCACCGACAAGTAGTGTAGGAGACGGAAAATCCTGTCCATGTACAAGATCACCCTAGGAAGAATATACGAATTCAGAACAACCACATGAGAACCAAAATATATACAAAAACTAAGAAGTGTCCTATGTAAGTGCTTCTATCTTTTTTATAAATTTTTACAAGACTAATGCCACTCAGGCTAAAGTGTGATCAAATTTTGGGATGCTCAGACTAAAGCGTGAAAATTTGGGATAAGAGTTGAGAAAATAAAAGGAAACATAGCAAATCTTCTACAACAAGCTTGTGTAGGAGTAGAACCATATAGAGGAGAAAGTCAAGAAAGCAGATGACAAATGAAAAGAGATCCAGTAATTGCAAGTTCAAGATGCCAAAAGGGAGATAATAGCAGAAGAAGGGAGAGATTGGTAAAATGGTTTTGTCAAATGACAGGATTTAGTCAACATCACCGAACCTTTGGGAAGCAAGTAACATGAAATAAATAACAAGGTCGTGGCTTGAGCAAACAACTATATTTTACTCCAAATAACATTTTATTCCCTTGTGGAATGTGTTGCTAGAGTTTGTCATTGCATGTTGATGGTCATTTCACGGACTTCATAAAAAAGAAATTATTTCAAACTTGAACCACCATTTTTGGTTAAGCACCCATTTTTTATGCATCAAGTTTACTTTATAAGATGGACTTTACTTTCAGAAAATGATAAAAGGTAAATTATTCAATCAAACTGACTAATGAAGGTCCAAAACAGGGTAACATTAAGAAAAGATACATTGATGAAGATTGCAAAATCATGGTCCTACGGTATTGAAGGTGTTGCCAAATAACAAATAACTGCTTTTTGACATTACCAAAACATTATTGCCAAGATTACACACCTGAGATAAGCTTTCACAATGCCCATATATAGATTTCAGCTGATTCAAGATGACATCATAGACGGAAAGAAAGTGAGTGATCATTTGGACATGACAAAAAAATAACATTATTTGTCTAGTTGTAGATTCTATTACTTACCTGTTGCTTTAGGAAGGATATTTCTTCCATGCTGAGAGAAGCAAAAACCGCTTCCATTTTCTTCCAGAATGAACCAGAACAGGAAAGATCTACAAAAGTGAGCATTTGCTTAAATAAAACTTCCTACATACAAAGGTAAAAGGATAAAGGGAAAAAATTTTAGAAAAGATAAAGGGAAGCCACCACACAAAATCCATATAATGTATGTACATAAATGTAACAAAAAATTAAGGTCAGACACATACAGCTGGAATTACAAGCAAAATTTGCAGCTGCCAAGAGTTCTTCACGGTCATCATCTGATTCTCCTGGAATATAAAATCTAAAAGTATGTCACTGGAGCAACAATTTTCAGCAAGGTAATTCATACCCTCTTCTATGCTTCTTTTAGAAAGGTGTAATTTGCAATACATTAGGAACTAGGAAACAGAGAGAAGCAATTTTAATATTCATGTCAAATTATAAATACATCCAGCACCACGTACACAAGTAAAAGTTTGGAGTAGTATATGCATAAATCTGTGTCAGATACTCCCTAAAACATAACTTAAAATCTGACTTCATTAGCTAATGGATCTCTAAAAGAACCCTGAATGCTGTGTTGCTCCTGTTTTTCATATATATATATATATATATATATATATAAAGGAATTATAGAAGTTTTTGTAAATTTATCAGAACAATTAATAAAGACACATGCTCAACCATACCCAAACTGCAATGCGCATTGGATTACTAAGAGAATCATGAGAAGACAAGAAATTGAGTTTCTAAATATAGATTTCCACTTTCTGGGAGAAATATAAACCAATACTTTAACTTGACAGCACCAAATATAATATTCTTTTAGCCAAGTTAGGTGAGCTTTTCTTCTTCAGAAAATCCCCCAAAAGATTGACTCAAAATTTATTTCAGTTCCTTCTAACAGCTATTAAACCAGCACTAAATCAGTTATATTTCCTGAAATATAATGCAAATACAATAATTGGCATCAGAACACAAAGCATAAAACTCCCACTCTGAACACAAAAATTCATACTATGTATTAACTAGATCAATTTGAGATAATACCTGAGAAATCTGGGGAACCAACCATTGATGTATGCCCTAGACGTGTAACAACCTTGCGATCTGACAGTTTCTTTAGCGGGGGGCGCCCTGACTTACTGAAAGACAAACACCAGTGTCATAAAAATAATCTTAATAAAACCTCCACCACGGCAATATGAAAAGCAAAAAGTAGAACCTTGGTCCCACCGACAAAGAAATTTATTAAGCACCTGCAATTTTTGTCAGAACCAGGTCTTGTGCTTTTAAGTGGCTTTGAAGAGGATGAATTCTCAAATTTTTCCCTCATCGGGGAGACACTAGCCCTAGTATGCGATAAGCCCCTACCACTCCTACCTTGTCTACGAACAACATCTCCAATATCTTCCTTATTTAAAGTTTTGGTCTTCTTTGTAAGCAACAAGGATGAACCAACACTCTGAGCTGCAGTTATAGCTCTTTCCTCAGCGTCACTGCTACCAGTTCCCTTTTCCTTCAACCTACCATCACGATTTTCACCAGCACCAGATTCTTCACTTTCAGAAAATCTGACTGGAGATGAAACAACTTCCTGTTTCACTTTAACAAGTTGGGTGCCATTAGACACACCTCTGGGAATAAGCAATCCATTGGTTCCAACAGAAGGTGCACACCCTTCTGAAGATATTTGCCCTTCATCAAGGTTTGAGACAGGAGACACCAGATTAGCTCTTCTGCTGCGAGAGATTTTTTGTGGTCTCTGACCAACCCATTGAGCCATGGGGGGAGAGGATGATCCTGCAGACAAAGGACGCTTTCGATTGTTTGCCCCACCCACAGAATTACCTTTGTTTATGCTTGGAGGTTGTTCCCAGTTCTCTGATCCAGATTGACGAGGAATATTAGGAGAAGAGTTTGCTGCCATTATGGGACCAGTTCTAGGAGCCCTTGTAGCCTTTCCTTTGGTCAATGGACCAGGACTAACTATATGATTATCCTCACGTATATTTAACCTGAATATCACAAGTAAAAACAAGTCAAACATGAAGATATGAAGTTGGCACATCAGACAGATCCAGAGCATCAATGCCACAAGTCTCATATATGCAATCAGGTACAACAAGCAAATGACAGATTATAGGCATGAGACATACTTATTGTTTCCTTTAAAGCGATCCTTACTTGACCCAGCTATGAAATCCCTTGAAAGAGAAATCTTTTCCATATCACTCTTGGGTATTGCACGGATGGTTGAACCAGCAGATAGGGAACTATTATCTGACTTACTAATGCCATTGGCACTAGTAGAAGATCCTGATCTGTGGAAAATGAAGTATCAAGAACGTATTATGTCATTTTTACAGCCCATACAAAACAGGGCAATGAGGAAGCAGAAAACAATTAAAAGCAGCATTAAAGACAGAGAGGAGGAAATCACAAGCACACAACTGCTTCTGGAAAGAACAAACAGCAACTTGCAATAAAACTAATGTTGTCTAACATTGGGAGCTAAGCAATTTTATTTCAATTAATTGAATTTTCTTAAATCATAGTGCTTACTTTATGAGTTCCTTTTAGGGGGTAGTTATCAATAAGCTAAACAAAAACATAGTCATGACATTCAAAAATTTTCTTTTGAATATATGTTTCCAATTAAGAGCAAGGGAAGGTGCATTGGAGGGTGTGTGCACTTTTTCTTTTTTTTCTTTTTTTGCATTTAGGAACATCCTTCCAAAAATATCCTTTAGAAGAAGAATATGACAATAATCAGCAGACAACCCAGAGGAGCATACTTCCTTTTCTAACACCTAAAACTGAATATTTTCAGGCAATGTTTAGTTTAACTTTAGCAACTTCATGGGGCCATAGCTACCACCCCACTAATTTTCCCTGTTCTTTCAGAATGCATACAAAAGTAGTTGAATAATCATCTTCTAGAAGAATGGGACAACCATAATGAGAATCTCTCTAAAGATCAAACTCCGAATGAACTTCTTCTAGTCAAACACAAACTGAAAGCTTCATGAGACAACAGATAAACATGTTGTCAATTACCTGAAGCCTTGGGCATCACAGGATGGCAGACCGGGTTCATTGTTAAGCTTATGATGCACAACTCTTTTAAGTTCCCCATCACTGTCCACAGGTCTGGTAAAAACGGTGCCCACAGAACGCTTCCTTTTCATTTTTTTATCCCAGCCCTCTCCTCCAGCAGGCAGTCTTCGAATCTTTTCTTCAGCCAGCTCAGAAGCGTCACCACTATCTTTAAGAATATCTCTATCTTTCATCATGACCGATGGCTGCCTTGCAGGCATGTTACTTCGGCCTTCAGCCTAGAGAAATTTTTAGAGAAGAGATAAATAACTAAGGATGTTTGAAGATGCATAAGTGATATCAAGAAAGTAATACCTTAACCAAGCATGGACATTGAAGATAACCAGAAAGAAATTTACAGAAAAAAATAGAAACTAACTTTGGAGTCAGAGTCAATGAGGCAGTACCAAGTCTAGAAAGATCACACTCATTAAGTTTTTAGATAACTTGAAGTACACTACAGGAGTTTTAGTGTCCTTCTAAGAACTATATAAGGATCTGCTGGTTTACCAAGGAGCGGATGGTATGGCTAAAATGTGTTTCTGCAGGAACAAAATTCAGTGATTCTCTCATGCCAATTAATTTTTCAATTGTTGTTTTGGCCTATTGTTGTTTGAGATATATGATGGTTTTTTGTTGTTAGCATTCCCCATTGTATCTTTCATTTCTTCTCTTTCAAATTTATGTTGCTTTTTTAGATAGAGATGAGTAGAACCAAAAAGTGTCATTTGAATTCTGATCTCAAAACAAGGAGAGAGGTTGAGACAGATTTACAATATGCATATTTATTCAATTTTGTTTATTGTACTTTATTATAAACCCAACCCCACCTCAACCCTAGTGTGTGCATGATATACACCAACAGTAACAGAAAAAAGAGTCAAAATATTTTCAAAAATCAACAAACAAACCAAAAAAAAAGAGGAAAAAGGAAAAAGAAACAAGATAGATGAGAGCATTTTATGATGAAAATATACAACATATGTCAAAACACTAGTTATTTACAAACCCTTGTTTCAGCTACTGAAGAGCGAACTCGTTTACTCAGCACTACATTTTTAGTCCTGTCCTCCAGTCTTTGAGGCAAAATGTCTGGAGAGTTTCGCTGCGAGAGACTTGCTATCTTTAACAAGTTCAAACCACCTGATCTTTCATTTGTTAACATCTCATTCCGCTGTTGCTTCTTTGAATTTAAAGCTTCACAATACTCGTTCAGTTTGTGCAAGGATTTATCAAACCTTTTTGCCCTACCCCTGATAGATCGAATGTTGCATTTTAAGGTAAGAATGGTTTGCAAATAACAACAAACATGCGGGTCACAACATATCACCCATTTACTTTTCAAGAAGAAATAATTTTATTACAAAAAGAAAAGACCAAAATAGTTTTCTGCAAGCCAGCAGGAAAAATTCAAGATAGTACCAAAACCAAAAACAAACTAAAACCCTCAGTGCAAGATCTAATTTAATTAATTAAAAAATAAACACCCACATTAATATCAAGGTGAAATGCATATGTCCCAATACTAAGTTAGAGAATATCTAGTTTATGCACACACGTTGACATGCACATGCTAACAATATAATTGATCTTCAATGAAATATAAAAGCATCAAGTGTCTCGTACCCCAACAGAAGATTATCAGAAGACCACAAAGCATATGCCAGTGACTTAGAGTAGGTAAAAAAGCGAAGTGAGACAAATTTAAAGACCAAGGGTATTTTGTAAACTGAAGATATAATTACCGGGCCTTAATAGAGGTATCTACTACACTTGCTTTGAACCGTCTTAGTTCCTCTGTTGCCACCGGAGGAGGAGGCTTTGAATGAGCAGCTCCAAAAGAATTGTCCTCTGCAGAGGTCCCAAAATGAATGCTCAATACTCTCCTTAGTTCAACTAATCGTGTATACTTTTGATCACCCATTGTAATAAGATCCAACGGCAAAAACTGAGATAATGGTGGCACATCCCCAATTGATGTAGCCATCCCCTGGGACATATTGGTTGCAGAACTAAACATCCTGATCTCACTTCCCTCCCGGAAGCTTCCAGACCTATCCAAAGAATAATTTCCCCGCTGCCCATTTGAGTAGCTCCCTGAAAAAGGCAGATCTTCTGGACTAACTGAACTAGATTCAAATCTCACATTTCCCGCCATATCTCATATACAACTCATATCTACAAAAGGGTTTAATCCAAAAACTTGTTTTAGTGACTCAGGCGAATGTTTCTAGTACGAGGACACATCACAAATCCATAAACACTTTCCTAAATTTCAACATATTGAGCATAACCACAAATCTGGAATAAGTCACAAATAAGTCTTTATTGGTCTTTCTTCAACTCTCAGTCTCAGCAAATTTCACATTACAAAATAAAAACCGAATACTTGCAAGTACAACAATGCAGCAGTAACCAAATTTTAGCCTCATCCTTTAGTTTTGGAAAATAGAAAGAAAAGAGTAACATTAAGTACGAAATTAACAAAAATTTACAAACTAACATTCAAACCTCTGAACATGTAAACGAATAAAATAATAAAACTCAAAACAAATTATTAAGAATATACAGAATTCGGTAAATTGAGCTATGGGAATAACAAAATATGCCCGACAAGAGATGAAAAATCTTCTTGAAACTGAATTTGTGAAATTAAATAGAACTTAAAATCAAACAATGGCAAACTTTCACGGATTTCAAAAACCCTAATTCGCGCAACAACTTAGGGTTTTAGAAATTTCGCTCGAATCAAAAAACCTAAAAATTTCTCTAAAACGAAACAATTGAATATTCCAAAGCCGAGGAAAAGCAAAAACGCACCGGCATTGACCGATCGAGGACGAACGGGATCGTATTGTAGAGAGAGAACCCAAACAAAAAGGAAGAGGGATTTTATTAGAAAGAGAGAGCACACGAGCAGTAACAGCCTTGACGATGGCCTCGTGTAGCGTCTGCAGTTCGACAGAGAACGGGCAAAAGTGGGTCCCGCTAAAATTTTGAGGCATAATAAGTACAGATCGGTACCGTTAAATTCATTGCCAAAGACAAATGGAGACCGTTCATCGGGCTCCTTTGTTCATGTGTTTTTTGTGGGGTCCCTTGAAATTGGATTATGAATCTGTAATGGTTTCTCTGTACTGTGAGTATATGCCTTTTCTTTTCGTGACACAAACACTTTTATATTATTATTATTATTATTATTAATTAATTAATTAATTAATTAATTAATTAATTAATTAATATTGATAAAAATATTTTTTAAATAAAAATTTTATTTTTATTTTAATTTCTGTATTTTTGGGGATTGATGGATGGGGACCAAACAAAGGGATAAAAATTGACTTTAGTTGTCTTGGTATGTGAAGAATTGCTTTTGTTGACAACGGATTGAAGGTCAACCACAATCAACTGTCAATTTATTATTTTAACTGCCCCTCAAATTTCATGATAATATATTAAATTTGTATTTGTTTTAGTGAGATTTGAATCTTAAATTCATTGTATTAATTAAAATATTTTAATAATTAAATCATTTAACACTTATATATACAAACTCTAAAAATACAAGAATGAGTTTGTTATCGATTATATCAATTATTCGTTATTAAATAATAAAATAAAATAAAATAAAATTTAAATTTAAATATCTTTTTATTTTTATCTATATTTTAACTATGCTTAAAATTTAAATAAATGTGAATATTTAAATTTGGTAACATATTTTTTTAATATATATATATACACACACACAAATATATTTTTTAAAAAATTTAAAAGAATAATAAATTTCATATCGATGTAAATATAACTAAATTAATTAAATAATAAAATTTTTTAAAAGACAGCTAATGAATTAATTCAGACGTTTTATATTAGGAAATATTGTTGAAGAATTTATTTTTTTATATTATACAAAAAATCAATATTAACATTAATAAACTAAAAGAATAAATAAATAAAATTAATTGAAAAAATCTCGAACTAATTACATTCATAATTCTTTTTACAAAATTAATTATACTGATAATTAGTTAAGTAAACAAATCAAATATATATAATTAGACAAAAATACCCCCAACTAAAATATAACAATACTCTTTTTTTATTTTTAAACTTTCCTTCGTGTAAAAGTGATGATTCTATTTTAGATCACACCAATGAATATAAATAAAAGTAAATATTGTGTATCATCGAAAGCAAAAAGGTTTAATAGAACACGTTTTAATTATAAAAATAATTTTATTTAATTACATATTTTTAAATTTTTTTAAATTAATAAATTATTATTGTGATTATTTTAATAAAATAAATTATCAACATGATTACTTTACAAAATTTCCCAAATTAATGGCATTGGGGTGTTGTAAAGTTTGAGAGTGGAGGAAGATGTGCATGCTGCAATTTGTTTGTAAGGTTGGGCTCATACTTGCTAGAAGTTTATAGTTTTCAAGCCCGTTATCTCACTTAATGGGCCTTTCCGTTGTTATCGATCTGGCCCAATTACCTCCCCCTTGCTGCCTGCCTGCCTTCATGCTCTGGTCAATAACTCGATTTGCTTTGCAAGAGTAACTATGAATATTTAGTAGGGGATATACCCACAAAGTTGAATAAAAATGATTGTGCTTGATGGTTATTTCTGCATTATTTACTATCTAATTGCATTTAATAATAATATAATAAAATTAATAATTATTTTTTATAATAACACAATGGTTATTAACAAATATTACGTTAATTAAAATATAAATTTTTATAATTTTATTTTATAATATTATTAATTAATATCAATTAGTATATATATATATATATATATATATATATATATTGTTTAAAATGATTAAGGTTAACTTGTTTGTTAAAAGTGAAAAGTAAATTTTGATTGTAATTGAAGAATTGAAAAGAGATTTCACCATTAACTCAATAAATCACATGTTCCCATAATTAATAGTAACAGTAGGTTAGGTAAGCTTTTGACCTAAAAAGTTAAAAAAAAAAAAAAATGGTGGGTCTTCAATCTTCATTCATCCATTTAACCCAGCAGCGCAATGCACCCATGCTTGCATTTACTGGTACTATGATCTCTCACTCACTCTACTCTTTTTGACATTGCAACGATGCCCATAATTTTCATGGCCTACAAACCCCGCATGTCACGGAGCCAAAACTTATGTTAAAGATGGGGAAAAGCATTGACTCAGCAGCCTACTAGCAACAATGGCAATGAGTAAAAAGATTATCGGAAAACATGGTCCACCCTGCCGTAACTCGTGCTCTGATGGGAACCTTTTGCCAACTTTTAAGACTTATGTTTTTTTCTTTGCGTTAAATAGGCTTCTTCATTGGAAAGTTGGGACTCTATACTTCATTTCAAGTTCCTCTTTTTACGCTTCAATGGCTAAACCAGCGGATAAGCCTCAGTTTATTTTTCTCTTCTCGCTGTTGATTATTGTTTTCCTCAGCTTCTTTCCTGGCAAGTCATCCCAGTTCGGCCTAGAGAACGATGAATTTTGGCTCGACGAAGAAGCTAACGAAGTTGACATGGTTCAGACCAGAAGTGATGCATCAAAGCATTGTGATTTTACTTCTGGTAAATGGGTTTTTGACCCTTCTTATCCTCTTTATGATTCCAATTGCCCTTATCTTAGTACAGCAGTAAGCTGTCAGAAAAATGGACGGCCCGATTCTGACTATCAGAAATGGAAATGGAAGCCTCATGCTTGTTCAATCGCAAGGTAATCTATGCAATGTGAATAAAATATACAAGGGAAGAATGATATGCATATAAAACATACTATTACATGCACAATGTACTATTCTGACTCAGTTTTGGTTGCAGGTTTGATGCTTTGAAATTTCTTGCAAAGATAAGAAGGAAAAGAATAATGCTGGTAGGTGATTCTATAATGAGAAACCAGTGGGAATCTCTAGTCTGCCTAGTGCAGGGAGTTGTTCCAACTGGGCGTAAGAAGGTGACATATAATGGGCCTTCCATGGCCTTCCATGCCTTGGTAAGATTAAAGTTTTGTTGAATTGGAAATCGAAACCCAATCATACAGAATTTTACTTCTCTTTTTTCTAATGATAAATAATGGAGTATGATTTTAACAGGATTTTGAGACCTCGATTGAGTTTTCTTGGGCTCCTCTGCTGGTAGAGTTGAAGAATGGACCTGAAAACAAGAGAATCTTACACTTGGATTTGATTGAAGGGAATGCAAGATATTGGAGAGGAGTTGACATTCTTGTGTTTGATTCAGCTCACTGGTGGACTCACTCTGACGAATGGAGTTCGTAAGATACATTTCCATTTTGATTCACATTCATATATAACGTTCCTACTGTGGAAATTCTCTCACTGACAGCAACAGAGGAAGGGAGAGAAAAGATTCGGGCATTTTTTTTTTATTTTTTTGCTTTTTTGAGTTGCCTACAGTGTGAGGTGCAGAATAGTTTAAACTTTTTTGGTAGAATGGAGTTCTGCCACCAACTTGGAGAGAAGAAGATGTTGTAATTTCAATTATATTTACTTAGAGCAGTAACATGGTTTTTTTAGCCTATTTGATCAATCTTAAATAATGTCAGGTGGGACTTCTACATGGAGGGGCAGTCTCTCATTAAGAGCATGAATCCAATGATTGCCTATCAGAAAGGACTTACAACATGGGCAAAATGGATAGATTTGAATGTTGATCCTCGAAGAACCAGAGTCATTTTCCGAAGCATGTCACCAAGGCATAACAGGTTATACATCATGCAATTTATTATGCAATTATAAACTGTAACCTCCTTTATCGTTGTGTCACTAAAGCAACTTTCCTTATTTACTTTCGACAGAGAAAATGGTTGGAAATGTTACAAGCAGAAGACTCCTCTGGCCTTTTTCAGTCACCAACATATTCCTGAGCAATTGATTGTGCTAAAAGAAGTGTTGCGAAGAATGAGATTTCCAGTATATTTGCAAGATATTACGACAATGTCAGCTCTTCGTAGAGACGGGCATCCTTCTGTGTACAGAAGGGCAATGAATCAAGCACAAAGGCAGCACCCCCGAGATTTCTCGTCCGACTGTAGCCACTGGTGTCTCCCCGGGGTGCCTGATATCTGGAATGAGATGTTAAGTGCGTTGCTGTAAGTGAAAAATCCTGAGAATTAAGTAGAATAACTGTTCTACAAAACTTTTTAAGACATTGTGTCTGTCATCCTTGAGCCTGTAAAATAAGTTATTGTACTTCCCGTTTCGGTTTTTTCCAAAGATTTAATGGTATGTGTGGCTGGTCATGCTTTCTTACCACAAATTGCTGACTGAAGTTTCCCGGATATCTTTGTTGGATTATAATATGAAAAGCTAAGCTTCTACTTCATTTCTGATGAGGTTGGGACTTGAGAGTTCAAGCAATGTAGGACAGCGTTTTAGCATGCAGTGAAGTTGTTAATTTTCAATCTACTGAAATTTCAGCAGGAATGGGGGGGGGGGACAATACTTGCATCCAAGGTAGCTAATCTTCAACAAGAAGCAAAACAGGCTGGGAAAAAGTAAGAGAGAATCATTGAACTCGTAATTCTTTTAACTTTAGCAAATGTTTCTAGTTAAACCTTTAACCGCAGAACAGCTTCCATTATTATCTATCACTTTTGTTTCTCCAATTGAAATCGAACATGTGGTTATCAATCATGGTATGGGCTGGTCCATAATATCTTTAAAAACGAGAATTGATTTTTCAGCACGGCTCCAAAGTTCTGACCTTCAAAATGGTGGTAATGATTCTGCATCATTACCATCTAACCAGGAGAAACAGCCTCTTGTTCTGCTGTTGAAAGAATGGAGGCCAGATTTGCCTTCATGCTGCATTATTATTATTATTTTTTACCTTGGACTCAACCGGATTCAAGATCAATTTTTCACCAAGATAATATTGAAAGATAGATTCAAGATTATGCTAAAACAGAGGGATTCAAGAAAAATAAGCACGAGAATTAGAGAACAATCTGATTAAATTCATAATTTTCGCGAAAGCTTACTCCTAATAAAAATTAGAAGACTACAAAATGAAACTGCTTCGAAATGCATTAAGATTATCTGATTGTGAAGAGACGTTTCTCTTTCTCACATATGCTGTCAAAACTTTGAATTGCTGCAGAAGAACCTAAAAGTATGGTAATAGTGTATTGGAACCCAGATGCAGAATCAGCTAATTGCCCTAAAAAGGGGGAAAAATGATATCACACTGCTTGCAACAATCAATACATGGTGAAATTTTTTTGGTTCATTATTACACACTGCCTGGGAATCAATAGAGTACTATTTCTACTTCATCCTCTAACTCAAACTAATGGGGAGCGAACCTCTTTCTTAGTTTGGTGATTTCCTTGGCACTCAATCCAAAAGCCTTCTCCAGAAGCTCTTCCTTAATGTCTGAACCAAATATTGCTGATGGAATTTTCTGCAATCCTGGATTCTGGCTGTCAAAACTCCCCAGAATAGTCGCCCGGGTGTCTCCAACATTCATTTGGAAGTGTAATTGACCTCTTGGAAACACCATCACTTCACCTTTTTCAATCACTTTAGCGTAGATCTTGTTTTGTGTATCGACAAATCCCGAATAGATCTTCCCCTCTAGAACAAATGCTATCTCGGTTGCTCTTGGATGAAAATGCGGAACATTAACACCACCAACATCAAAATCAGCTCGTACCATTGACATTCCTAGTGTGTTCAAGCCTGGAAACACATTCACATTGACAGGAATGGATGCCAACCCAGTATCACTGAACTTTCCAGGAAATTTTATCCCGGAAAACACAAAATCTTCGACAGTCACGTGTGACGAGTTTTTGCATGGAAGTATAGCGGTCGCATAATCTCGGTTAGGTATGCAGAAGTCATTGACTGGATCAGGATCAGAAGCCAAAGTAACACTAACATAGCTGTGAAAAAGACCAACAAACAGAACTGTGAATGTCAATGACATTGTTTTCTACTCTTTTCTTTCTTGAATGAAGAATGAGAATTTGCTGTTGGTTGATGCTAATAGTTGAGGCAAAATATTTATAGACTCTCGGTTGCATTTTACTTGAGAAAGAAGGGAAATGGAGTTCTGGTTAGTTTGAACATGGCAACAACTACACAAAGTTGCTGGTATGCTTTTTGGCTGTTCTTAATGGCAAATTTGTTAAAAGCAAAGCTGAGCTGGTGTTTATGGTTTTGATTATGGAAGAATGCGTACTTTAAAAGGTAAAAAACAATATTGCTACCTAATCCTACAACTCTTTGATCCAACTGCAGCTAAAGGCAAAGAATAGAATATTAATATAAGGGGAGATTTCACGACTGAGTTTCTGACTTTAGGATAAGCAAGTCATGCAAAGCTTTTTTTGTTATTTAAAAAAAAAAGAAAAAAAGAACTCTATCTGAATCTTAATATGAACTGGATTTGAATGTTGAACATCTTATGCCGTTCTAAACTGTGATTCTCTGCAATTCATTCCATGAACCTAAAATAAAATCTTCAACTATTATATTAACGAATTTAGTTTTTACATTCACGCTTTAAATTTTACTTCAAAAATATAAAATAAATAAAATATCTATTAACAGTTTATTTTTAAAATATCTTACTACATAATTAATGGCAAACTTCTTGTTGCAGCTGTCTTCCAATATACACTAAATTGTTAAACAATTTGATAAAAGCCACATGGATGAGGGGTTGGTGGGTGTTTCCAAATTTGATTCAATAATACAATTCAAATATCATCCCCTTTGATTTTCTTCTTCACAGCTTTTAGACGTTGGAAATGATAATTGATTGTTCCTGTAATCAACTGACATTTCCAAATCGACTGCAAAAAGTCACAGCGTATTTGTTCCAGAAACATCCACGATAGAAGAATTCAGGAGGACGAAATCAGAACATGCAACATACAATTTCAACAGTGAGCTCCGAGAGTACTTGGTACAAGAACCATTACATTCCGTTTACAGAGAAAAGAGTCATTCTTCCGAGTATTAGTAACTGTCAATATCGGTCTCTGGCCTCCGTAAGTAGTAGCGGAGGCAGTTCACCAACACCTGCATGTTCAAAGAAAAAGGTTGCCGGTAATAATGACCCTAATCAATGAGAAGATCACATTTGGCTAAGAAATAATAAGTAAAACAAGGAAGTAATCTCAGCATTTGTCCCAAAAAGGTAGAAATGAAAGGAGATTCAAGGGGTTTACGTCCCGAAGAGACTGTTTATTGTTAACTACGTTCATGCACGAACAATTACCTGAGACAAGGAACTGTTTAATGCTGCCCCTCTGTAGCTGACATGGAATTTGTCTTTGGCTACGAGTCCCTGTTAATAGACGGAAGAGAAAGTGATGACAGTGGAATACAGGACTGGGACTGAATTTGTGTGCGCGGGTGCAGATAGATTGAAAGAAATAAAGAAAAAGGGGGGAAGGAAGATACTTCTGTATCAATTTCTGCAGATTCCACGTCAATATTGACATCAGCAATGATTTTTATGATTTCTACAAGCAACCCAGGTCGATCTGCTGTTTCTATATAAAGCAAGCTGGTAAATTACAGAACAAAATGTGCAAGTAAATGATCTCTGCAATTCATTAATTTTTTTAATCCTGTAATGATAGTTATACAGAAATAACTGAGAAAAGGACTGTGAAATCATATGATAGGCATTTAATCAAAATATTAAGAAGCTGCAAACCTTCTCCTGGGTCCATCTTCCTTGACATGTACATGGGTGGCAATATCAACATCAAGCTGCCATCAATAAAGTCACTAATTTAACTTCAAGTTTATAGAATCACAGGAAGCACGTGCAGGACATCTAATGACTACTGAGCTAAGAAACATCCTATAACAGAGACTTGGTTTACACCGAAATAAAAACAAAGACATGCTTCTACAAGTCAACCATATCAAATATGTCTTTACTTGGGGTGACTAATCTGTCACAGCTTAGAAGATATAGAAATAATTTGATTAGAAGTATCAATGACCAGTTTCGCTTTTACTTCTACCATTGCAAGTCCAGAGCTGAACTACCATGCAGGGCATCATGAATTGTTATCCCTTCAGCTAAAAGTAATAGCTTTTCTACTATATACTTCACTACTATCAGCTGGTAACGCAGACATTTTAGAAATTTAGCAGGCTGTCAATTCACATAAAAAACTAATAAAAAAATGTTGAGAACTAATTAAAGCAAATTATGATGGAGAGAATTCTGTTGAGCTGTTATAATCTCTAAGAAGACTACCTTTTTCTCTGGCGCTTTTATCCCAAAAGCTTCACCCATTGCAAGTTGCTCACTCGATTCCTAGCGTCAAAAGAGAAACATATTAGTACAATTGAAGGAAACAAGTGATTTTTAAATTCAAAGAAAAGTTTTCGTAATTCATCCATTCCCCATAAAACACACCCACAAAGAAGACATGAAAGGACAAGTATTTAATGGTATCAACTCAGCATACATACCGGATGATACTTCAAAAGATTGTTAATGATGGTAAGTCGAATTCTCTCTAGCAAGTCAGGATCTTCAACTTTGCGCCCAGTGTCTCTAGCATCACAAATCAAGGAGCTAAGAACTTGCAAAACATATAATAGTTCACAATTTCACTCAAAAACTAAGCCCATAGAAATGTTTAAGATGTTTGGTGTTGTAAACAATTTGGTATTGAAAACATCTTACAACACATCCAAGATATACTCCTAATGCAGAAAAAATATAACAAAAAATCGAAGGTTTTTTGAACTCAAGAATAGCAAGAAGAGAGTGGTTAGAGGACTACTATATCAAACTTCTGCAGCTCCAAAGATCATGGTCCACTCGGCCAGTTACATGTCAACATGCAAACAAAGTACATTCCTAAATCATGAACTCAGATATGCAATGGACATGTGTGAACATGTTGATTGGCAAAATAAGCAACTAAGCAAATTATCATACACTCTTAGCCAACATAGGTGCATAATATCTTAAAAATCCATTCTTAAATGCATGGTCATGACAAACTGAATGTCAATATCCCATAAAATATAAACCAATACGTATGGGTTTTTTTAATCCTGGCACGAAACATCACTGTATATTAAACATAGAAGTTACCATTGCACAGTCATATATATGCCACATGATAGGTTCATAAACCTTCTTTCCCTCTTTGAAACAAAGATGACTGTGAAAGTAAATAAAGTACAACAAATGTACAGTAGCAGTTGTCAGACAATAAAGTACAATAGTGAGAGTATGTCACAGCACAAATCAAACAAGGAACATAAACAATATCAAGTATAACAATATCTTATGTAAGCAGTCAACATTGTTCTAGAAGCCTAACTTCAGTGCCAGTTGTCAAATAGTTGGACTCAAGAGTATGAAAAAGCTGATCATCTATCCAAGAAGACTACAAGCATAGAAGCTTTAAAAACAAACATGGATTCTAAGCAGATGAAAGAAGATAAAACGTTCAACCACTCTAGAAAGCCAGTAACCATTTAATTAGTGTTCAAAAATTACTTACAAACGTGTAATGAAAAATTTTGTTTGTTTGACATGTCCTTCGGTATTAACAGTTCCCTTTGACACATTCAATCCCAATTCTTTCAGCGCATTGATCTGCCCAAGCATACACAAGAAGATAAAAGTTTCACTTTTATTGAAGGATAGAAAAGAGAAACAATCCATATCAAATTAAAAAACTAGGCAAGTCCTAAAGTCTGTGCATGGACGCATTTAACTCAGAACAAGGTCAGTCATAAGAAACACCGGGTTTGAAAAGCACAATTTGACAACCGAAGATTCTTATATTTCCCACCAACAATCATGAACAGTTAATTCTCTTTATTGATGATAACTGCATACAAGCAACTATTCCATACCTATTTGCTGGCATTTTAAAGAAATTGAGGTAGTACATGCTTCATCAAGATAAACTGATACAACTTTCTTCCATTGTTTTTCCTCCACAGTAGAAGTAACAATCAAAGTACAAAACAGGAAACTAATATGATTTATCATGCCTTTCTAACAAAGAGATGTTGCTCTCCATTCAAAGAGGAGAGGTTGGGTTAAACTGCAGAACGAGCAGGGGGCTTTAATTGGTGAAGACTTCCCCTATCTGAATAGCCAGTGTTACACACTGATGAATGTATATTATGACACTACAATTTTCAAGAAAACCAAAAAAAAAAAAAAGGGATTGAGTTGGCAATAGTTAGCTCACCGTATCAATGAGAGCTCCAAGACGATCTCCAAAACTGAGTTGTACAATAGTTGCATCAGAATCTGAATCCTGGTCTATCAGAACAATTGGCATCGGAACGGGATCAGCATCTGGTTCTGACTTCTGCAATTAAGATAATCATGCCCATGTCAGGACATCATATGACATAATGAAATCTATTTCAAGACTCTTCTGGTACCCATGAATGGCAAGTTATGTATTTTACAACTTTTGACTTCCAAAATCTCATAAATCATGAAGAATGGAAAAAGGAATGGCATAAAAGATCAGATATCAATATCATTGAATCCTTTTTTTTTTTTTTAAGAATCATAGGCACCGATAAATGCTGATATGCTCATGTAGGTGACATTCTTGTTGCTGCGTTCAGGGAAGCAGTGCCTTTGGCAAAACTGGGATAAAGTGGAGCCAACAATTTTTTTATCCAATTTAGTTAATAAGAAAATCCAATCACAATTAATGCAAATTCAAATTAGAAAGATCCTAAAGTAAAAGAATTCCACGTAGTGCCACGAAATATAAAGGAGGAAAATGGATAAAAAGGGAACTTTACATTAACACAAAATCCAAGGTCAACATAAACACATAGATTATGAAAGAGATTGTATAAATTCACACAAATATCCATGACCTTCTGGCATGGGCAAAAATCCAAGATCAAATGTAAAAATCCCCACACATTTATCGAAACAACTCTGACTGCCATGATGAACTACGCAATATAATGGTTTAGAAGACCCAGCAAATGAAAAAAAAAAAAAGTGCAAAATCAGCAATATCATAAAAATAATTTCTCAGTTCTCCTATTAGGTCATTTCTTTCCTAATAGACAACAATTGAACAAAGTAATTCTGCTGCTTGAAGACAACCAGCAATACTACAATGTTTCTTGTCTTATCTACCATGGTCTATCAGCTTTCTAGTTGAATGCTACAACAAGAATAAATATTGCTAGAGAAGAATGAGAAATGTTGCCTCCATACATAACATTAATTCATCTCACGTCATATTTTATTTATAAAATTATTGAAAAAAATTAAAAATATGGATGGCTGCAACATGTGACTAACCAATGAGGTTGACCTCACAGCATTCATACCATTGGAAGAAGCAAACAAAATGTTCCTGCTTAACAGTTCGAAAAATAATAAGCAATAAGCAACAAAAAAAACAGAGTCATCAGAGCTATCCCATATAAAGAAAATCATATCTCAACCTTCATTAACCAACTAAAAAATTGCAGCTCCACACAAGACAAGCTAATTTAGAACAAGTCCAACTGGGAACAAAAGCCACAAAACTGCAAATACTAGATCAAAGGCGATGTATGGTAAAATGAGAAATACCAATCAACCTAATCTCTCTTGCCATTTATGGTACATTATAAAACATTGTAATTAACTTTCACAACTCAGAACATTAAAAAGACAATTATATGTAACATAATGCTTCAGTAGTTCTTATGTACATTTAACACTGAACAAACTTGACAATAAAAAAACATCTTTCATGTAAATAGAATACTTACCAATGATGTTTAGACAGAATTCGAAAGCAACATAAATTTTCTTTTTTCATAACATTTTGGTGTTCGAGAACATCATTTTAGCTGAGTAATCCAAGTTGAATTTCACTCCTTTATGAAGTTTGGGACAGAATTTGAAAAGCAATATAAACTATTTTTATTTGATATTCAAGAACATCATCTTAGCTTAGAGTAATCCAAGTTGAGTTTCCATACCTGCCACCCAAGCTATCAATTCTTGGTTATCTTTAATTTCTAAAACTTCCTTGATATTTTAGACACATTGTTAATGTTATTGTTTAATGTGTAAAGAAGAAGAAATCAAAGCAAGACACAACTTAAAAACAATATTTATGTACAAGTAAAACGAATGGAACACTCGAACCATCTACCGAAGAAAATTATATAAAATTCAGTTAAGTGATGGTCTGATTTACAGTATCTCTCTCAATTTTTTTTTTTTCATATCTCAAAAACAAGAAGCAAAATATAAGAAACGCTTTTCAAAAAGAATCTAGTCAGCGCTTCTCCAGAAAGCACTCCTTTTCATCCAAAAAAGGGTTCATAGAAGCAAAGCTATATGTAATATATGCAAAAGCGCTTTTGATTATTTAAAAGAAACTTTTACCCGTGCCAAACCACCCAAGAGGCACTCTATGCTAATGAAATCAAAGTAGATATGATCAACAAAGACAAAGTAAGAGGAAACGACAATCAAGAAATAAATTTACTCACTTTTTTATCGAAAGAGAAATTCCATGCTCAGAAAATCTGCGAGAATAATTAAAGTTAAACGAATCATGAGAAACCAGAGGGCTGAAATCGGAAACGAGGAATCGAGATCGACGAAGAAAGAGCGAAGACGTAGTAGAAGTATAACAGAATAGAGTAGCAGTAAACGCCATTGAAAGCAAGAAGAAGAAGAAGAAGTAAAGAAAATGGAGAAAATGCTTCATCTAACTTTTGAAAGAGGAGTTATATATTGCAAATTGTTAGTTTGGTGGTGACGTGTTGCGTCACCTGCGGGACCCACCTGAAGAAGTTGATGACACATCGGATTGCTTACGTAAGGGTGGTTGAGAAGATATTTTATTCTTTAAGGTCAAGGTGGTGATATTTTAGAAGTTGATGACAAGAAAGCACTACGGAAGATGTTGATTGGTCAAGGTGGGATTTTAGTCAGTCGGATAATTTAATTATTTTAAAAATATTTATTTTCTACATTTTATTAATTATTTCAAAAATATATAAACTATATAATTTTTTTATTTTATACTAATATTACAATTAAGATGACAATTCGAATTTTTATGTTGAATTATGTTCGTATTGTATTAAATAAAAATTAATTAAAATTTAATTTATTTAATAATAATATCAATAAATAAAAATTTTAATCATAACAATTTATAAACAATTAAATGTCTTGTAATTATATTATTTATTTAATATATTTTTTTTATATATTATAATTATTTTTATGATACTAATAATATTATATATCTTTTTTAAATTTATTATAATATAATTAAATATTTTTTAAAATATAATAAATATACTTAATTATTTTTAAAATAAAATAATAAAAATAAAATTTATTAAATTATATAAATTAATACATTATAACTACTAAAATAATTAATTATATCAGAAACAGATTCATATGTTAAAAATTTTAAATTATAATTCAACATAATTATCAATTATATTGTGTTTACATATTTAGTAATTATATTATTATTAATTCGAATTCTAAATTCTTAAAAATTAATATTAAGTTCGTTTCACTTTAACAGATTATATAAAAAATCATCATTCTTAATTATAGTTTTAATTAGAATTTATTAATATACAATAAAATTTTTATTCAAAAATTATTAACTAATATCTTTTCACAAAAATTACAATTATTTTAAATATAAATATTTTAAAATTGAATTATAAAGAGGTAGTAATAAATAAATAATAAGAGAGAATAGTTGTATACTTTGGTTGTTAGAAGTAACCCTTTTTAGTTTTTTATATTCTTCATTAATTTGTCCTTTGGATCTCACAGCAAGCTATTATGTCTTGAGAATATTGAGTGCTATAATTTTTTATTCTTTAAAATTAATGCATCTTTTTCATACTTAAATAATTGTGCATGCATATATAAATTATAAATGGTAATGTGTTCTTTAATATATTTTTTATTATCAACTTCACCTATTGTTATCAATAATTGTGTTTTTTTTTTTTTTTTAAAAAGGAAGGACTTGATGATATTTAGGTGGAATTTATGGGATTAAATAGATAATTGTAGGTTGGGGATAATTTTGTAAATTATTATTTTTAAAAAATAAAAATATATTTTTTTAAAAAAATTTAAATTTAACGGTTATATTATATCAGTATAAAGTAATACAATAGAATCATTTAATTAATAAATAAAGAACATTTTATTTATTAATAATAAATAAAAAAATTAAAAATAAATTTTATAAATTTATTTTATATTAATTAAAAATAAAATTTATTTTTAATTTTTAATTTATTATTAATAAATAAAAATTTTTATTAATTAAATAATTTTATTAATTGGATACTAACGTGCCATCCAGATAAAAGATAGAAATATTCAGACAACGGAGATTATTCTTGCGAAATTACCTTCTTTAGCCATCATCCGCGAAATTCCAAAGGTTCAGACACTGAAATGGTAAAATTTGTCATCCTTTATAACGGCTACCAATTAAAATTATTTCGAGGGTTTAACACAGGAGCCTTAAAACCCTAACCAGCGTCTGTGTTTCGGTCTTGCTCTGCTTCGACAATGTCAGCCATTGATCATTTCAAGGACGTCTATGATGTCAAATTGAAACCTCGGATGCTCAGAAGTCTGATCAAAGAGCATTTTCCGGACGAAAATCAACCCACTAGAATCCCATGTGAGCTGTCACGGATTGTCTATTTCATGAGAACTCACAAATTGTTATCAGAATCTGTTAATGAATCGACAGAGAAGAAGGTTGTCGAGAGCTGGAAATCAGCTGTCGATGAATGGGTCGACGGAGTTTTAAGCCTGGTTTCTTCTAATATGGTAGATATTAATTCCTCGTACATATATAGTTTTAATCAATTTTTAGTCTATTATTATTATTTTTTGGGCAGGAGAATAGTGATATTTATGTAAATTTATACAACATTGTTTCGGAAAGTCTATTTTGTTAAATGAAGATAAGAAATTGCATTTTTTGTTTTAGAAATGGGAGAAGCATCTGGTAGGGTATTTGTAATACGGATTGTTATAATGAAAACAGCGAAGGGAACTCTGTATTAAAAGAAGAGAAAATTTTCTTGTTTTCAAATGTTCTGTTGAATGCTTATTTGTTTAAATATATGACTCCTTTCCAGCCTGATAGATGTTGGACAGGAATCTGTTTGCTGGGGGTGACTTGTCTAGAATGCAACTTTGATCGTTTCTTGGCATCATACTCAGTTTGGTTTAACAAGCTTTACTCGCATATTCAGGTAAGCAAACAAAGATTTTTATTGTGAATGGTTATTAATTTTATTTCATGAATTGCAAAAGATTCAAGGTGGTGTGCAAGTCAATTATTATTCTTTCTTTTTCTTAATGTTAATTTATTTAAGTAAATCTTTAAATGTATTCTGAATTTGAGTTTGCAATTAGATCTTAGTTTAGAAGTTGCAAATTTTCTGAAATAATACATTGAACATAAAGGTTCACACCTTGGTATTATTGTGATGCTTTAGCACAATAGCATTGAGCCCTAGTATTTAGTTTAGCAGCTTATGAAATCGATAATATGATGTGTGAAGCCAATCAGTATGGTTTTTTGTTTCTCTTCTTATGCTATTGAGACAAGTAAGATATCTTGTTCCCAAAGTTGAACTCTCTTGTTGGGAACCCATCAGTACAGAAAGGAGGAAATTGGTGTCAGTAAATCAGGTGGGCAGGTGTCAAGAGACCCTATAGAACATTAAATAATGCTGTCTTCTTTTGATATTTTGGAAAATGATATTTATTTCAATTTCTAATATTCTTCAACTCATAACCTGACATTTGATTTCATTATGTTTTAATCAGCAACCATCAGAATCCCAATTTGTGAAGGTGGCTTCTTGTAACTCATTATCGGATCTGTTCATAAGGTTAGATCATCTTTGTATGCATTCATTCACACTGAAGTTGCATTTACATGGCATCCCTTTGGGCTTGTTTTTAAAAAATTTCAATATATTTCCATTTTCTTCACCCATCTTTGTAAGTTACCACTCAACTTGAAGCTTAGGTTGAAAGGTAAGAGCCTAAAATTAGTATTTAACTCTAACACATCCACTTACCATATAGAGTGTGGCTCAAACAAAACCACAACCACAATTGAAACCACAAACATATCAAAACACACAACTCATCACTTATTATAATTTGATTAATACAATAGGAAGATTCAGTTACAAGACCATTCGGTCAAAACTGCCTCTGGTACCATATAAATAGACCACTCAACCCAAAAGCTGGAGATAATAGTTGAGGGCCCAACATTGTCTTTCAAGCTCTGGTAATCGTAAATTGAGGTCTGTAGCCAGAAGGTTTGCTGGGAGTTGTTTTGGATGCGTAAGTCAAGGGTGTTCTTTTACACAGTACAATATATAACAAGCTGTTAGAATGCTTTTACTATATACATGTAGGCACGTCCAGCAGGCTAACTTTTTTACCCCCCTTTGTGGACCTTGATCCACTCTTGTACTTGCATCATTTTGATTATTAATATACTTTTTCCTTCCTGTTGAAAAGATTACAACTTGGAGTGCTCAATGTTTCTTTCTATTACTTGAATTCTCTTTTCATTACATCTCAAGTTCTTGACTTCTCAGATTATTTTCATTACTGATATAGATTGGATGGATTTCCAAATGCAAAAAAAGATGGGAGTTCCCATGCAGGGAAACTGATTCAGCCACTTTTGAAGCTGTTAAATGAGGATAGTTCAGAAGCTGTGTGGGTAATTTCAATATTTTGTTTGATGAGTTTTTTCATTGCTATATTTCCAGGTTGATGAAAATGAAAATGTATAAGTGAATTCTTATCTCTCTCTCTTTCTCTCACACACACGCATGAATGTACACATGGTTTCAACTCTGTGCACTTGACTACCTATGCCTTATTTTTTCACCTGGTGGGGTATGGATATGTGTATTGTACAACAGAATTTGGAAGGGTTTGTTAATGTGTATTATAAAGTTACTATGTTCTCTCTCTCTCTCTCTCTTCCCCCCCGGTTTCTGCTATGTTTATTTATTTTGTGGTCTAGATCACTGCCTTGCGGTTTCACCTATAAATTCCTGTTTTGCACATGCAGGAAGGAGCAGTTCTTTTATTTTGCTCCATTTTAAATTCTTTTCCAGCCTCAGTTCGTCAGTATCTTGACAGTGTAAGTTTATACATCTCTTTTTAGACATTCAACTATAGTTGCTGACAAGAGGAATATTATATTATACTTAGTTGTCATATCTCTCCAACCATACCCTTGAAGGTGAAATATCTCCAAACTTGGAGTGTCTGAATCAGTGAAATATCTCCGAAACTGAAACATATGAATTGGAAAATTGCAATATCTGTAGATAAACTTGTGTGGGACCATTATTCGGTGATACATTAGAAAGGATCATGAGTAAAATTACCATATGTTGATTCTTATATGCTCAATCTCAATCACGCATAGTGATTTTTTGGCCAACTGTAGATACAAAACTCACCATATTTGAATAACTTGCACTGTTGTGGAATTTGGAAATGGATACATGAGATTAAATGTTTGAGAGGTTAAAGATTTTTTCTAATGCTTTTTGTTTTCTTTTTCCTGGAAAAATAAAGTGTTTTCTGGATTTTTTGACTTGAGTAATTGTTTGCAGGTCACATCCATAGATGTTGTATCTCAAATGAGTGCAGATTATAGGGTTATAGACATATATATGCACAAATATGTCCATCCATTCTCCCACCCATGCTTCTTTATCCACTTACACAAACAAATAAAATAAAATAAAATAAAATAAATAATCAATGGTTTCTCCATGCTCATATTTTAACCTCTTAATGGCTTTGTTTTATGCATCTTTCTGTGTCCAGAGTAAAATTTGTAGGAGTAGCTTATTGCTGTAGAATCATGGGAGATCTTTGAAATTGAAAGCATAATTAATGTTGGTTTCCTGGACATATGTCCTACATATTCCATTGTTGCTTTATGAGGAAAGAGCCTAAAAAGGTTGCTTTTTTCACTTGACTGGACACTTGTAGAAACATTAGATTGGATGGCTGCAGTATTTTGTATTTAATAATGAAAGTACCTTATTCACAGGTTGAAGCTGCCATTGCTTCGAAACTTCTTTCAGGAAAATGCAGTGTTAATATGATGAAGGTAACACGATTTTTCTTCATCTTATTTTGGCATAGACGTCTTTTGCATGTGACTAAACAAGTGTATGACATGGATTTGAACCTTTGCTGAATTTTGTCCTATCTTCTGCTTGGTGTTTGACATTCAGAAGCTTGTTTATTGCCTGGCATTACTTCCAAAATCAAAAGGAGATGAGGAAAGCTGGTCGTTGATGATGCATAAGATTTTGTTATTAATAAATGTTCACCTAAATGATGTCTTCCAAGGTTTAGAAGAAGGTACATAGTAATTCCATCTTGGTTTTTGCTGGTGCTGGTTTTACTGGCACCATCCCAAATATTGCTAATTGCCTTGGCAATATATTGCTTGAATATTAGGTATCATTGGATATAGGCATGATATCTCATTGTCATTGCATTTTCTCATTTAACTTTATTGGTCTATTATCCCCAAACTGTTGATTTTTTATTTCTTTTATTGGGTGTTTTGATTTAATGCATGAATTCAGGTACCTTAAGAACAAGTGTGTGAACTTGTGCGTGAAAGATTAAGTTGACAAGATTGATCTCATTACCGGGGACCTAACATAGGTGGTATTGCCACTAGCAAACCAAGCTCCTGTTTTTTTAATTCCCTGTAGCTTCCACTAGTCTTCTGCAACTGTTATCCACATTTCTTCTATATTGCCAAATTACTAGAGAATTCATTTATTATTATAAATTGCACTTATATGATTGTACTGAAACCAAAGAGTCAAAAACTAGTGCATCTGATTTCTTTTTTATTGACAACCATTGTTTTTTTACATTCCATTTGTGCATGTTAGTATTCAAAACATTTGGAAATTCTTTGTGATAATATTCACCATGTTGCAACTCATGTGTGAACATTTTATGTATCTTGGTGGTCAAATCATCATATGTGATATTAATTGCTCTATCTTATGTACTTAACAACAAAGGGTCAAATAGTATCTTGCCATTTTGTCTATTATTTATGATGTTTTGAGGTTGAAATACAGATTCATGAATCAATAGTTGTGAAATCTTATTTAATATTTCCCAATTCTGTCAGAACTTTTCATCATTTATCTAAATCAGTGAGAGCTAGATAGCATTTTTGTTAATTGTTTTCTGACAATGAGTCTTGACCTTAAAATTGACCAAGACATGTCTTTTTATTTATTTATCCATCATAATTGAGGAGTACTAGGTTAGCTATTTATTTTAGGTTTTCTTTTGTTTAAAGGGTGGACTGTTTTCCATATTTCTAATATGAGCAGAACTTTTTTTATCTGCACCCAATACTCCTTCTGAAATATGATTGATAAAGAAAAAAGAAAAAATGTGTCTCGGTTTATTTTTCTAATATGAGCAGAAACTTTTGTTTTTTATTTTAGTTCAACTTTCGATACTTATTTCTCATGATGCATTCGAGTTCTAGATGGGCCTTTGGTCCACAGTTGCACTTTCTTTTCTTTTATCAACTTTCATCTTACAATTTCTTATAAGAATAAATCTAAAAAATAAAAAATTGTTGCATGTCCTGCAGAAAATAAAGGTACTGCAGCTATCAGAGAATTAGTTCCACCTGGAAAAGATCCTCCACCTCCTTTAGGAGGTCATACATTATTAGGAGATGCTGTAGATAATGCAACAAAGAGGCCAGAGAGATTGACAATGTCTGGTATTTCCATGCTGATACTTTGCTGTTGTACCATGCTCAGAAGTTCGTCTCCTGCTCGGGTAACATATGCACAATTTGAACATGATCTTTTTCTTATGATGTTTTCAACTAAATGAGATTAATTTATTTTTGACAATGCATGTAGTTCCCAAATTTTCTTTCTTCTCTTTTCTTGTTTGAAATTCATTGCATGAACAGAATCTAATATTTCTCATAAATATTATGTTGTTTAACTAATAGGTGGCTGTTCCTGTTCACCCATTATTAGCCCATGTTGAGAGGGTGTTGATGGTTGATGGTTCTGTACCTCATGCCATGTTACCCTTTATGACCGCAATGCAACAACAATTAATTTGTTTAGAACTTCCAGTTTTACACTTTTACAGTTTGGAGTTACTGACTGCAATTATAGAGGGCATGCGCAGGTAAGCTATAGCATGCTTCTTTCTTTGTTTTTCCCTTCAATTTCTCATTCTTTGGATGTAGGAATCCTGTCCTTTCATTGTATAAATTGATCTAGATTTCTTTTATTCTGAGGCTGTCTGAAAGCATTGTCCTTGATTAATTTTGCATAAACTAATTTATAAATCCACACACAGTATTGTGGCTTCATTTTTCTATTTTGCTAGTTGCATGTGCTCCTCACTGGAATTTATATTTGATTTCTTGATTACAAATTGAATTAAACTAACTCTGTGGACATTTATTAATGCTCAGATGTTATATTAACTAGGGATAATCTGAACTATTTGGATAAAATTTACTAATCATTGATTTATTCTTAAATATTTCATTTCTGTTTCTTAGTCTGCTCAAAAACTTTGGAAGTTCACCTGTCCAATTTCCTTGATTTACTTTTGCAGTCAATTATTACCACATGCTGCATATATCCTTCGACTTGTCAAACAGTATTTTAAGAGATGTGCATTGCCAGAGTTAAGGATTAAGCTATACTCAATCACAAAATCATTGCTGTTATTCATGGGTGTCGGTACGTAAGCATCTCTTTAAATATCTGTGCAGCAGTCTGTTCATATGTGCATTATGGCATATTTCTGCCCTCTATGTTTTGTCTGTTTTTATTTTATTTGCATTTTATTTTAATTATTTTGTGTGGATATGAATGAGTTCGAAGTCGGTGTACCTATAGGTGCCCAAATTGGAAATCTCAAACCCATATTCTTTAATAAATATTATATAATAAAAAGGCGATTTACTATTAAGTGCAAAATAATAAAACGAAACACTATTAGTTTCTGCACCCAAATAATTCTGCTATACACCCATCCCATCTTAGACCTTAATTCTTGTTATTTTTAGTATCAAACATAAAGCTATCATGAACATATATAACATATATTTTTGTCATGGAGAAGTTAATTACTGTTTGGAGAGGTTTTAACCATTAAAAAGACATTAGGAGCTTCTACCTTTTTCCTTCTATGGGTTTGACAAATGTTCAGCACTAATCAACTGAACAAATAGCAGATTTTAAGACTCTTCCAGTTGAATAAAATGATATTTTTCGGTTAGCAACAATGGAACAAAAATAATTTGCTTATACATGTTCAAGTGAAAGCATGTTCAATTAACCTATGTTGAAGTTGAACGTTAGTGATTCATTCGTCTATTGAACCGAATGTTAAATACTCGATAGGAAAATGTTGTGTTAATTAATTTTACTTGATATACTGTGCGCTAACATTAATTGGAAACAACTAGTTTGTGGTGGGTCTGGATGTATGCATGTAGCATTCTTGTTTCCTTGTGCTACATGTTGAGAAATAGAGGAATAGCCCTCTGCTGAAGTTGGTGTTTGTGCATGTTTGTATATTATTGCATCACTTGTAATTCATTCTTGATCTTCAAAATAAACATATTTGACCTTTTCATCTGCCTTTACATTAAATATGCTACTTGATTCTGCATATCTTCTTGTTTTCCTTCCGAAGCTTTGCTCCCTGCTATTCTAGCTATCCTAGCTATCCTAGCAGTTCGGTTTGAGCTTGCTTATATTTATAGTTGTTTTTCCCATGCAAACCAGAGCTGGTGGTCTTACTAACCCATTCATATCCTGATCAGGAGTGGCACTGCACCTTGCGCAGGAAGTTGTAGACAATGCATGTGTTGATTTGAATCCAGCTGCTGATGGGAATGCCCACACAGCTTCTTGTCTGAACTCAAAAGTTGATTCTTTGGCACCTATGCAATCAAGTCACAGGAAAAGGAAGCATGCTGCTACTACTGGATCTTCTGAAGGTCAACCTGAAATAACTGGTTTTGGCATGGAATTGCTGAAAAACCATCTAGAATCTCCAATGTCTTTGAAGATAGCAGCACTTGAGGCATTAGAGACTCTTCTTACTGTGGTATGTATACTTTACGCATGGTTATGGAGAATATTCTTGTCACTGGATACCAATTTTGCTAGAGAATTAAGCTTTCTTTTTCTTATCCAGAAAAAATTGAAAAATAAAAAATTTAGTAGATTGTCTCTCAGATTTTTGTTCTTACTCCAAACCACAAGTTCTTTTTCTCCTTAATTTATATCTTTCAAGTTACAAAACATATGCAATTTGGTTTCATTCATTTCATAATAGAATTGAAGCAAGCTTAACCAAGGCTCAATAATTATAACTTGTTCAAAAGCTGGGCTCCTATTATCTGATGATTGAATCCAATCTCAAATCTTCCAGGGTGGCACTTATTTTTTCCTGGCTAGACTATCAAGAACTCCTAACCAAGTTGTTCCTTTTCTCACATACTAAAAGAAGAATGATGTACTTTTTCAAAGATCATTTGCCTTTATCAACAAACAAGGAAATTATCAAATCTCTTATGAAGCACTTTAGCGCTTTTCTTTGTGTTTCTGACCTATATAAGTATTGATTAGTAAAACAATATCTATATTCTTTTGCAGGGTGGTGGTTTGGGATCAGAGTCCTGGCGACCAACTGTTGATCTCCTTTTGACCACGGTAGCAACAAATTGTTGTAAGGAGGGGTGGGGCAGTGAGGAGAAGAGTACTTCATGTCCCAACGATCCAACCGTGACTTTGGCAGATTTGCAGCTTGCAGCATTGCGTGCACTTCTGGCATCCCTGCTTTCCTCAGCTCGTGTGCGCCCCCATTATTTGGGCGCAGCCCTTGAGCTTTTTGGCAAAGGTAACACTTTCTGGAAATTTGCAATTTACAGATTTGCACACTTCATCATCATGTAAACAGTATTGGCAACATAAACCGACATATCTAGTACACCAATCAGTTTCAAACAAATACTGATGATGTATATTTTCTGCGCCCCTTAGGGTAACTGCTTCATGTCATATAGTTTTCTTATATGCACCATATATATCCGCAGGCAAGCAACAAGCTGGAAGAGGGCTTGCTGGATTTTGTGCCGGTGCTCTACTAGCCATGGGGGTGCTTATTCATCCTAGGTTCCTTCCACTGGAGCGTTTTCCATCATCAGCAAATTATAACTCCTTAGATAAAGTTACGCGTAGATTTCCAGAAACTGTATACTCTGGTGGTCAGAAACAAAACATTCCATATCTTAGTGGCATGCGGGCAACAGAACAGGTTGCTCCTGATTCATTTGCTGATGACTTGTATGACAAATGGTTTAGTGATGGCCATCCCAGTGAGATTCCAGTGCAAGGCCCTAGTAAGAATGTGGAAAAGCTATCTGTTGCCGGTTCATCTGGTACAAAAGTTCCAGGGAGAAACAGCATGGAGGAAGCTGATAAAGGGCCGAGAAACAGGGATGAAATTGTGGTTGAGACACAGCAAGTTCAAGAATCTATTGTAAAGTTTCAGGAACTTCCTTCTTCGAAAGTTGTCACAAATTCTACAATTGCTGGTGAACTCCAATGCCCTGAAATTGAAATTGAGAGTGCCGCACCAGATGGTGGTTCAGATAATAAGAATCATGAAACAGCATCCGGTGAAGATTTCTTGGCAGAAAAGCATGATGATTCGGTCGGTAGAGGCAGAAATACTACTACAACATCAAATACTGACAAAGGCAAAGCATCTGTTTTTGATGTAGATGACGACTCATCAATGGATTCGTTTCCTGACATTGTGGAGGTAGATCCAGATTCTGATGCAGAGGAATCAGGATGAAATTTATGGTAATTTACGTGATAACCCAAATGATGTGGAAAGAGATGTTTACTTGAATTGAGCAATAGCCCAGACATTTAGTTTCTGAGTTTTGATATCATAATATGAGGCCCTCCCAGCAGTAAATTGTGTCTGTTTCTTTTATTTCTAGATGCTATTTTCTGTCTCATTGTCCCCAAACTCCCAGAGAAAATACGCATGCAGGAGCAGGATTGGTCAAATTTTCTCCAGTGCAAGTAGTATGCATGCATGCAAATTCAAGATCAAGTGGACGAGACTCTCGGAGATGTTGAGGGAACTCCGGGCTTATTCTTCTCCTGCCACTGGGGGAAACTGCAAGGCCCAACAACCACAGAATGTGAGTGCTTGGGCATTATTAACAAGGCCTTCCCATCAAGTTTAAGTAACATAACCTAAGCAAACTTAGAACGCCATTATTGACTTAATTGTGAGTGCTTTGAATTTGAATTGAAAACAAAGACAGAATGTGTTGTGTGGATCGTTTATTATTTCCTTCATTTGACTTAAAGAGTATAACTTGTTTCAGTCAAAGGTATTTGATCTATAATGACCACACTCAAGGAAAAACTTATTTTAATTATATAATAGGATCCATAAAGATATCTTCACAATAAGATAAAATTGTTTTATTTTGACCAACCCATATTATAATCTCCAACGATATATATATATATATATATATACATATAATGGGATCATTCGGAATATTTGTAGGCATCATATATTTTTTCTTATATAAAATATTATGTTCAATAATAATAATACATTAAATTAATGATAATTATACCCATTTTTGTTTTGTGCTTGGGTCTGATTACGGTACAAGTGTGGAATGGTATATCTTAAAAGTTTTGTTATTGATAATTTAAAATATTATTTATAAAAAATTAAAATAAAAAATAAAAATTTTAAATATTAAATATTTAATTTAATTTTAAGTTTTTATAAAAAATATTTTAAATTAATTTAATTTAATATCATAAATACACATACGTGTATATATATATATATTTTATAAAAAATATGTATATATTTTATAAACCGCTTTGTGCTTGGATTTGGAGTTGGCGTGCCCTATAATTAATTATTTAATAATTATTAAATTATGGTTGGCTAGAGTTGATGCTATTGGGTGTCGGGTAGTGGCCCCCAGTGTCCAAATTGGAGGATCAAATTTAAAATATTTTATTATTTATTTAATTTCTAGTACTTGGACATGTAATTGTGCGGCACCACCCACCCCACCTCACTTCTTCAGTTTATAATAGCAGTCTGGGGACGAATTTACCATTGTACCCCGGATTGGTAGAATACTATCATTACAAATTTTTTCAGTTCGATGGGTCCCACAAGAATTTTTCTAACATGAGCACCACAGAGCGCCCCGTCTTGTCTTCGTCTTGCTTACTGCGTTTTATTTAATCACAACTCCTTGCATTTGCAATTTTATAGGATCGGAAACCAAGCCCTTTTTCTTTTCTTTTCCGGGGGAGTCGTAACGTAACGCTTCGTTTCGTTTTTGGGGAAACTACGATGGGGGAGAAGGGAGATAAATGGGTTATGATGGTGACGGCGCAGACGCCGACGAACATAGCGGTGATCAAGTACTGGGGGAAGAGAGACGAGACCCTTATTTTGCCTATTAACGATAGTATTAGTGTCACTTTGGATCCCGATCACTTGTGTACTACTACCACTGTTGCTGTCAGTCCTAGCTTTGACAAGGATCGGATGTGGCTCAATGGCAAGGTAAATTAAATCACACTTTTGTTTTACCATCTTTTCTTTAATCCGATTAGTTTCTTCAAGAATGCAATATGAAAAGGCAGTATTCTTGGAATGTCTTGTTGATTGGATCTTTAGAAAATAAAAGAATGAAAAATGGAATTTTTTTTTTGTGTCAATTTTTTGTTCTGGTTTATCAAAATAAGAGGAAAAAAAAAAAGAAGCAAAAAGTTCAGTTGCGTTTTTAATTATTTGGGACAGAGCGCAAAAGTAAGTTGTTGAAGTAAAATTATGGTTTAATGTCTTCTTTCTCCTTATTAGCTCAACAGATTTGACTTTTATTAAGACCATGATTCTTTTGAGATTTAACTGATTCATAGCGCTTTTTGGTTTTGCTGGTTAGTGCAGGAAATTTCACTTTCCGGGGATAGGTACCAGAAGTGTTTGAGGGAACTCCGCAGTCGTGCCTGTGACGTTGAGGATAAGGAAAAAGGTATCAAGATAGAGAAGAAGGACTGGGAAAAATTGCATTTACACATTGCTTCATACAACAATTTTCCCACTGCAGCTGGATTGGCTTCCTCTGCTGCTGGTTTTGCCTGCCTTGGTAATATATCAAGTTTTCTATTCTTGTTGTGTTTTATGTTGTTTTCTATAGGGTTATTCTGCTCCTCTTTTTTAAATCTTATCACTGGATTAATGATTATAATTCTGGTATATGTGTGTGGGGAATTCTGTTCTATTTTGCTAAAGGCAACGTATTTATCAAATTAGCTTTGATATGAGCAGAAATTTATAAGATTATTGGTGTATGATTTGGATTAAGCCATAAAGGATTCAGCATGATTTTGTTTAATAATTATGCAGTTTTTTCCCTGGCAAAGCTGATGAACTTGAAAGAAAATCAGAGCCAGCTTTCTGCTATAGCTAGGTATGTCTTATTTAATTGACATAAATTTCACTTTCTAGTCAGTAGTTGCTTGATCTGAAATGATGTGGGTCTTTGATCTTATATCATGGTCATATTGTCCATTTTGTTTTTCCCAGCATTGCCAGCTTTTGATTTTTCTTGGACTTTCATATAACAGGGACCAAGAATGCTAGTGTTTCATGTATTTTGTTTTTTGCATATAGGCAAGGTTCAGGCAGTGCTTGTCGTAGTCTGTTTGGTGGATTCGGCAAGTGGATAATGGGCAAAGTAAGATAAATATTGAGATTCATCTTTGGTTCTGCCAGTGAGACTCTATTTTGACCAAATAATGGTAGCACTTTCTGAATATGTCCAGGAAGAAAATGGAAGTGACAGTCTTGCAGTTCAACTTGTAGATGAAGAGCACTGGAACGATCTTGTTATTGTTATTGCTGTGGTATGTCCTTTACCTTACATTATTTTTCCTTATGGCATTTTGTCATTTGAATGATTTGCTGGTTGCTTTGGGTACTGGAATTTACATTTATTTAAAATATGTACAGTCATCATATGTCCTTACTAGTTTTGGTTTGTTTTGTTCCCTCTTCAAATTGCTTTCTTCATTGCATTCTATTAGGTTTATGAAATTCACTTTTAATTTTTGGATTTCTTATATAGATCATCCTATGATAGCTGCCTGTTCTTTTCTTATAATTGAGATGTTGTAGACTGTAATGGACCTTAAATGGATGTAAAACTTAATATATTTGACCAGTGCAGTATCTGACCATAGTTTGAGTTAGGCATATTTCGCCAATTGAATGTGCAATTTTTTCATTTTGTGTCTTGTTGATTTAGTGAGGTTGCTAAGTATTTCCCGCTAGTACAACTTTGATATAAAATTTTCCAAATATTTAGTGTTGCTGTAATTCATAATAATCAATTTGTGGTAACCTTATGTGTTGTGGTTCTATTGTGCCCCTTTTACTTTGTCATCTTATTTTCTATTTTGTTCATTTAAGGTGAGCTCGCAGCAGAAGGAAATAAGTAGTACCTCAGGAATGCGAGAAAGTGTTGCAACAAGTTTGCTTTTACAGCATAGAGCAAAGGTACAGTTTCCCATTTTGAATGATTGTCATGAAGTCATAGACTGCTGTTAAAACAACTAAGCTTTTCATTTTTAAAAAGTGTTGGGTTTATTTTCTGCAATCTTTCTTGATGATGATATATTTAAATTTCCAAGGTGTTCTTTGTGGGATAGTTTTTGGTGAAATTATTGTTTATTTTCAAATTTTCTCGGTCGCTTTTCACTGAGACCAATATATTTTCATTACTCATCAAATTCTAAGTTTGTTTCAAGAGGTTTTTATTTCTTTCATGTTTTGGTCTGTAACAGGAAATCGTACCAAAACGCATTGTCCAAATGGAAGACGCCATCTGCAATCGTGATTTTTCGTCTTTTGCACAATTGACCTGTGCTGATAGTAATCAGTTTCATGCTTGCTGCTTGGATTCATCTCCCCCTATATTCTACATGAATGATACATCCCACAGGTAAACTCTATGTTTTGTTGTTTTACTTTCTTTCTATTTTCACCATCACTGGGATTTAATATTGACATGGAAACTTGTTTCAGGATTATCAGCTATGTTGAAAAATGGAATCGTTCTGAAGGATCACCTCAGGTTTGCTCATTTTTGAAGCCTCAATTTGTTTTCATTAGTGAATTTGTATGACTGCAGCAAATGGTAGGGGGCTGCAAATATGTTTCCTCCCAGCCAACCAGAAGAAAAAACAGAACTAGTTAAATGGAAAATTTAGCATCAGTATAAAGAAATTATGTGATTCAAATTGTTTTGCTGCTTATCAAAATAGTTGATTAAGACCAAGTAAATATGACAGGTAGCTTACACATTTGATGCTGGGCCAAACGCGGTTATGATTGCTCCTAATAGAAAGATTGCTGCCCAATTGCTTCAGAGGCTACTTTTCTTCTTCCCCCCGGATTGTGATAGTGACTTGAACAGGTGATTGATATAACATTTTTCTTTAATAGTTGGACAAGAAATAAATCTGTATTTCCTTCTAAAACTTTTCGGTTATTTCCCATAGTTATGTTCTTGGTGATAAGTCAATCCTGCAAGATGCTGGCCTCAAGGGGATGAAGGATGTGGAAGCTTTGTCACCACCTCTGGAATTAAATAACGTACCATCTCAGAAATACGCAGGAGATGTAAGTTATTTCATCTGTACAAGACCCGGAAGAGGTCCTGTTTTACTTTCTGACGAGACCAAGGCTCTTCTCAACCCTGAAACTGGTCTGCCTAAGAAAGCTTAGAGCAGATTATCTTTTCCTTGCCTCTTCAATTTACCCTCAGGAGGACTCAAATAGTTTCCATGAACATGGAGTATTTGATTCAGATGGTCATTCAAACTGACAGGAGGTCACTGTGAAGTCATTCTCAGATTTTTCCTTGCGAATTTTGCATTCTTGTTGCTTTTGCATGCATTTGTAATTTATGCTTCTCGTTTGGTTCAGTTCAGGTTCATGTACTCCTTGGCCTTCTTTGGACACAAATGATGAATAAATAGTTTGTTGTTATGTTTTTATTACTTTAAGCAATCATTTTTTTTTTAAAATTTAATTTCCTCTCCATTATTGCGTTGGTCTATCATTCCTTTAACAAAATTCTGCACTCATAATTTATACACACACACACACACACGCACGCACGACAGGAGGCAGACAGAATTTGTTGTTCCCGCAAATTATGTGTATTACAATTTCCATTAACATAATAAGGGAAATATTTATGGAATTTCAGCACTGCTCTAAATTTGATGCTCCCAGAAACCTGTGGAATGTCAAGGACAGTACAGAAATAAAGCAAGGAAGAAAGCTATACACCTGCTGGGTCAATAAAATTTCGGAGTTGCATCAAGGCATAAATCTCAATGAATTCAGAATCAATTTTCAATTCTTTAATCTTCAGAAAACCTCCCTCACTAAGCGGGTTTACACAGCAATTTCAAAGGGCGTTCAAAATCTTGAATTGAATTTGTGTCATGTTACACGGAGAATGGGAAGAGCAATATAGATTTCCAACAAGTTATGTCAACAGACTCAAAAGTTTGGCCAGATTTTCCAGCTTTAGATCTTTGAAGTCAGTCAGTTTTGTTAATGTAGATGTTAGCAGAGTGATTCTCTGAGTTTTTCACATACAATTGTCCAGTTCTTGAGCAAAATTACGTTGGCAAGCACGTACTGGCCGCATTTGTTAGGGTTAAAGGTTGTTGGCTCATCAATCCGGTTGAAGTACTCGGAGCTTGATCGTTGCTTGACAATTGCAAAACTTGAAATTTCTGCCCCAACTCTTCTGTCATTTAAATTTTATGGATCAAAAAGTTAAATTTTGAAAATGTTCCTCAGCTTGTGGATGTACCCATTGGTCGGACAGTTTGTGTTCCAATAAAGAATCTTGTTAAACCAGTTGCAAACTATCTCACTTAGCTGGAAATTTCGGTTTAACTAATTAGAGTGCTAAGGTTTAGGAAACGGTAACAAACTGCATAATCCAGTAAATCTCAACGAATGCTTAGTTTTTGTAAACTTTCTAATTTTTATGCACAAATCTTAGTTTTTGTAAACTTTCTAATTTTTATGCACAAATCCATTATGTTAACATAATTTTCGGTCAATGTCAAACTCTAGCTCGGTTCAATGGAAGGGAAACCAAACTCCATTACTTTCAGTTGTTTGCTTGGAAAAAGAACATGACAAATGTAGATGAGTCTAATTAAATCATAATGAAAATCCTTTCTCACCCAGTAAAAGTTCTTTTACATTAGCTTCAGTTATCCCATCAGCATATGCAAACAAGTGTCCTGAACCTGGAATTTCATGGTGGTGAATCCATGGAAGTGCATGGGAAATATATCATTGCAGGAGTACCAGGACAAGCCTCTCTTCATCACCATGCCATAGATCAACGGAGACTTCACCATTAGGAAAAGGGTTCTCGAGGTCCCTGGGATCGAATTCCCAAGTCCCAAATCCTACCATCAGGTCACGATGGATGGACTTGTATACACCTTGCTGAAGTGCTTCTGCCTGCAGAATATAGGGGCATTATGAAGGTAATCTCACAGCAGAAGATTACCTGTTCGATCTAGTGTTGAATATCAGAGTAGGATTCATGTTCCCAACCTTGAGGATGTGTCAAGTTAAATTAACAACATAATTTTGAAAACAAACATACATAATTCACGAAGAAAAACATGGTTTGATAGGTCTCAATTGATAACAGAACTGCCAGAACTAATCCAAGTTTTGTCCTACAGCTGATTCTGTTGTCCATTGCCAGGAGCATGATTGGAATTCATCCACTGTTTGATTTTCATTTGTCAATTTACTGCTCAACTTTCACTTGTTCAAACACATTTACAAACCTAAGGCAGATGACTTGTGGTCCCTCCCTTTCTTCACGATAAAACAAGAAAGAAACCAACAAAAGTAAAAAAAAATACGTTGTTCTGTTGTCTCACAAAAGTAAAAAAAAAAACGTTGTTCTGTTGTCTCACAACAAGCTTAGGCAAAAGTTCACAATCATGGCCAGAGAAAATTTCAGGCTTATGAGCTACAACAGCAGATGGAGGAAAGAATTTTTCAGTGTTCCACCAATAGGTTAGCCATGGTGTATAGTGAGCAACGTGCAGAGCCCATTGATCCTGTGGTAACTGAAGGTAATAGGCTTCTTTCGATAAGTTGGCAGGAAAGCCAGGCCAACAGTAGTTGATGACTGGAGCAACTAGTGCAGCTCCAGCTAGCCTGTAAGCATTCCAGAATCCAACTTGAAATATCAGCAACAGATTCTGATGTAAGCATAAGGATTACAAACTTTGTTCTTGAAAGAATTACACATTTCTTGAAGGAAAAGAAATTCCTATAGTGCCTGAGAGCACCTCATAAGAATTGTGACTATATTTTTATGCTCAAATGAAACCATATTACATTCAAATTTCTCCATATATTCTGAATAATTAAAAAATAGAGCATCATAATGATGGATTGTGATTCAACTACATTACACACTTTGCTTTGTTTTACTCGAATTCATTTCTAGTATTGTTCTATTCCGTTTGTGATATTGCCTCAAAAGGAAGAAGATCTCCAGGAATACAAGTTTCGTTACCAGGGCAAGTAAAGCACAAATTTGGCTGCCTTATAGTAATCTTACCTGTGAGGAGTATGCTTGAGGCAGCTCCAAACTGCCTGGCCTCCCATAGAAAACCCAACAACATAAAACTTGGATCCGAGTCCTAAAAATCCAAGTCCTAACTGATCAGCAAGCTCTTCAACATCCAATGCTAAACTTTTTGTTGTTCGTTATGGGTCCGGATCACTTTCTCCATAACTTGGTCTGTCAAAAGAGACAATGAATGCCCCTAATTCCTCAACAACTTCCTGAAATGATACACATGCATGTTAGCACTTCAAACAAATGAAACAAGGAATTTGGAAATTCAATTGAGTTAAAGAATCAAGTACTGGTAATAGGTTCTCTACAATGGCTGCATCATGTCTACAAGAGCCAAAACCATGAATAAAGATGATCTTATATTTAGCCAATTCTTTCAACACACCATGCTCCTTGTAATCCAAATGCCTTCCATCCCTCAGCTTTATTCTAGGTGCTGTAATGGCAGGGCCAGCAGGGGAGCCGCAAACATTGGGAGGCGGAGGGCGGGTAGCTTGATAAGCCCATGCCAGACACCCTGTCACCAGGATCACTGTAATTTCCTGAAGCATTCCTAGAAAAAAAGTTTACACCGGTATGAAAATCCCAAAAAAAAGAAAAAAGGAAATTATTTTATTGACAATTCATCCTATTCTTATCTCAGAATTATTGGTTTATATAAAATTACAACTTAACACTTGGTGACTGGTGTTGTTATTCTTCACATGGAATAGGAATGAGAGAACTCAAGAACCACAAAACAAAATCCACACAAGAATTGCAGGTACTGTGAAACAGAAATTCTCATGTTTCATTCTAAATCCTCAAACAAACTCACACAATAAAAAAAAAAAAAAAGAAAAAGCATATTTAGAATTCCTTAGAAATCTCATTATGTGCTTTACTAATTTTATTGTATCTTATATCACTTGTTTGCCAAAATCAAAGGCAAAAGCAAATACAATGCTAATCTAAACAAATACATAGTCTATGCCTCCATAGAATATTAGCAAGGGGCTTGACCACCTTCCATGGTGAGAAGTAAAAAGCAGACAGCTCTGCTGGTTGAAATGAAATTCTCCTGGTCCAACAATCCTTTTAATTTGTTTACACGATGGAGGTCTTCGCCAACTCCTTACGAACAACGAACAAAGATGAGGACTCTTGCAGCTGAAATATAAAAAAAAAAAAAAAAATCACTACTTGATAAAATATTTCCAAGAAATGAGAAATTAAAAGAATCTCTCCACATCATAGAAAAGATGATGAAGATAATTTTTCTAATTTTAAGAATCGTAATAGACGAATACAGTTAAAATCTGTTCACAGCAATGGCGCCTCTGCATCCTGATGACTGAAAGAAGCAGTTTCCAGGGCTTTCTGAGGATGCATAGTCCATGAATATTGCACACATGCAGAACAATGGCTACGTTGAGATGTAAAAACCGAAGAACTGGCTGAAAAGAACTTCGATAGCGTCTAGTAACTTGGCATTATTGGATGAGAGACCTTTCCGAAGCCAGAAGTTTAGGAGGAATGAGTCCATGGTTGATAATCTACATACTGCTTTAATGTCAGAAACTTTGAAATTTAAAACAAACGATGAGGACAAGAATAAATTAACCGTGCGGTGACACAAGGAAGAGCCATTAAACCTGATTCACCAAATGCAGTACCGCCAAGCTGCTCCACAACTGCCACCATTACAGGCAGTGTTTTCTGCAAAAGCATGCAAGTCATGTCAATGAAGTCTGTAAGAGTCAGTTGAGCTACTTGCATGACGGAAACAAAAATATATTTGAAACCACGTTTCCTCTTTTTCACTTGGTGTTGTAGTGATCATGCATATAAAGTAATATCTCTAATTTATATCCGAGTATTACAATTATATTGATAAAGATTGATATTCAGCTCAGGGATCTGGCTTGGAACAAGTGTAACTGCATTGGCATTCTCTTTCTTGTCAAAAACGAGGAAAATGATACCGAAGAACATACGTTACCATCCCAATAGCCACAGGAAACACAGGAGGCTTAACCATCAACAGTAATGACCTTGACCTGCTCGCTTGTATCCATGGCGCCTGAACAACCGCCATTGTTTGAGCGCATAATAAGATTTCAAACCAAGTAAGTTATAAGCCTCCCCTACCAGTATGCAAGTAACAGCGACATTTGCTTCTTTAACAAACATTCCCAAACATTCTCAAAGACAATGTCAAAAATTAGATTTTCAGGAGACATGCATGTTGAAATGAAAATTTTCATTTAAAAGAAAACCATTACTTATTCCATCCTTGAAGCTTTTAACTTGTACAAACAAGCAAAGAGCAGTCCCTACCTATTGAAGAGCCATGCAGCTGACATGACAATCAGAGACTAAGGACCAAATCAAGCTCTCAAAAGCTTAGTGCCATCAGTGAAAAAGCAGTCCCTACCCAACCTTAGGAAGAAGGATGAAGCTTAAATACAATAATCATATAGACCACAGATCCACTAAAACACTGGAGTATGTAGACACAGACAGCAGTATATAATTTAACAACCGAACAGAATCTAGCTGTCGTCAACCCAAACTCAGAATGAGAAACAAACATATTATTGTCAAATTGAAATTCAAACGAAACTATTGAATATTGTGAAACTATGCATATTATCATAAAAATAATAGCCAGGGCGAAGGTCTAACCAGGCTGAGAAGGATGGCACTGATCTTTGAAAGATGCTTACGGTTTTGATCAACAAATTCTGCTGAACCTGCAAAGAACATTTACTAAGAGATAAATGCCATCAGTCCTTCGGCAGGAGGATGGAGAGTAGCGGAGAGTGGAGAATGCTTTAAATAGGTACAGTACTAGAAACCTTAATGGACTGAAGAACCTCCATTTATTTTTCATTTTTTTGGCCATCATTATGTTATGGAGCTTTTAGCGGGCTGTTTTCCAGAAGGTTGTTGAAAAATCTTACGAAGATGTTAGTGTGCTCGGGGGCTGACCATGGCTTTGCCTTTATGGCATGATATAGAGAATGGTCGCGAATGAACAATCTTATACATCTTTTCCTTGATTTTCACAGGGTTTTCTTTCTGCTGAAACCGCATGCAGAGCAGATAAGCAGCATCGCGAGGTTAAATATTCTGCTTTGGTTTGAAAAAGCACAAATGCTTTCAATACCCGTAAAAGCAGAAAAATGATTGCCCTGGTTTAAGTTAAAAGAACTTGACTGTGAAAGCACTTTAACCGTCCGAAAGTAGAGAAAACGGTAATCATTAGAACATGAAATGATTTAGCTATTTTATTAAGTAGTTAGAACATCGCACGTTAAAGGACTTCAAAGAGAGAGAGAGAGAGAGAGAGAGAGAGAGAGAGGCTCAAGGGACAAGAGGATTGCATCGCAATTGCTGATACTAATACTAATACTAATACCAATACCAATACATACAGAACGCAGAAGAGAATGGTGCTTTCACGCGTTGGCTTGGCTTCGTTAGATATTGATATGTTCGTGTGACGGCAATTAAGCAGTGCAATCCAAAACAATGATTGAAAGAACTCTTACGGGTAGTTTGCTCATATGAATTAATTGAAAGGTCCACCCAATTACAGATCAAATCAAATATTCATATTGTACATCATGTGGTGGTTTTTCTTGTTTCTGCATTGTTCTAGTGAAGCGTAAAGAGTGAGCGTCTGATCTTCTATCGCAGCAAACGAACCAAGCTCCAGCAAGGCAGATAGATACAATTACTGGCTCTTCCAGAAAAATCCTTGTGACCAAATTTCTCTTAGCTCCTCCTGACGCTGCAATAAGATGGAATGCGTGCATATTTAGTTGTTTCTGTTCGTATATATCACCAGAGAAGGGGTATTAGAGAGCCATACCTTCATTTTGAATTCAGTGCGTATATAACCAGCTGCCACATTAGATCTAATCGTCATCATCGGAGGCAAACAGAGCTCTCAGCTCATCCACTCGATGGACCTCCAAAAAATTGAGCTTCTCATCTTTCATCAAGGATGACGCTCAAAGTGAAACCGAGAATGGTGGAATGGGTTAAAAATGCCAGTGTCCCTTATAAAGAATTCCGTTCCAGTCCACCTCGGCTCTCTATGCCTGCACTCCTGCCATTGAGATATCCAAACAAACAGCATAACAGCCCATCATATTTCAAGCTCAAGTTCCAGCTGGCAGGGTGCAGGCATGGCCCTAGCCCCTCATCGGGGCCGGGCTAATCCAAAACTCGTGTCAGGTTGCTGTTGTGACTGCACAAGCACAAAACACAAATTGACAGTTGAGCAAGAACAGGTAATAATTATGAATCCAAGATAGAAAACGAGAACCAAGGACAATCATAAACTCGGCTTCAGAAAAAGAATATTAATATAGTAGTTCAAAATACACAGTATTATTGTTTCTTCAAAGCAACAGGCAGACCATAGGTTTTTTTTTTTTTTCTCAGAAATCTTTAACAAGAATATCCATTAATGGTCTGCTGACTACTCTTTTGTCAGGACTAAGGCATCAACCAGTGGCTACCAGATCTGTGCTAGTTAGTGGCTCTATTACTAGAAGTCAAGGCTAATGCTAGAGAATTGGGAATCACCTATAAGCTGCACCTTCATCATCTTGTGAAAACACCTAGATATGGTTGTTCATCAGCTATGTAGCCAAATTCAAGCACATTTGAGATGTTGCTAACTAAAATTCTACTTTAAATAGAAGCAAGAAACATATTTCTTTCTACTCATCAGAGGATCCCTGTGAAAGATGCCAGGTTTTTTAAATTGAAAATCCAGTACATTGAAAATGTGGACAGTTTGTCAAAGTAACAATTAATTTAAAAGAGAAAATCAAAATCACAACTTTCAAACAGTAACAGTTTCAATATAAGCCTGGAAAGGTAATGCAATGCAGAACAATGCTAAGTAAGACAGAACCAGAAAATAGTATAAACACAGAACAAATACTGGAACCAAAAATGTATTTCAATGTCTGTGTTAATACTTTACTATGATCAACCCGAATAGAAACAGTTTATATTTTTTTATGACTATATACAGAAAAAGAACTTTTTTGGTTGCTTCCTGAATGGTGATATTTGACCCAAGAGGCAACCAGCCAACCAATTCCTTCTAGCTTCTATACCACTTAGCTAAAATACTGTGTCATTCCCCTACAGTACAACAACAGACCTTTCACTGCATTGCTTGTGCACCGTGACAAGAAGCTCAACATAAAAACATGGTTCTTATTAAATCTATTCATGTATAAAGGAGAGAACAGAAATTTTGATTCCTTTGGATCAAAATGCATAAATAGAAAAGGCCTTCTACAGCATGATGGAATTAAATAGAAATTTACTGAAGCAAGAAAAGTAGACCAATAAACATTTTCATACCTGAGAAAACGGTTGGTGAACACGTTCATGAGGATGAATAAAGGGCATTCCAGGACGCTGACTAGGATAATGTGAAGAATGCATATATATAGCAGATGTGGAATGTGCACCAACATGATTTGGATTAAATGGTGGCATCATTGTTTCGGGATGGCCATATCTAAGTCCTGCAGGGGATGATGGTGCAGCCCATGGTCCCGGAAGATGTTGAGCGAGCGGACAAGGTTGATGCTCAGTAGAAATCTGGGGCCTATGGGTAGATCCAAGTTGTGGAAATTCAGTGTTATAGTTCAAAGCAGGGGCATACATAGGCTGTATGGAGTACGGTCCAATGTTGAACCCAAATCCAGGATCAAATCTTTGCATATACCTGAAAGGGGAAAAAGAAAAGGTAATATAAACATATATATACCAACAAAAGGAAATTGTGCTCACAATTGTTTTAGCTAATCAAGACAAAGGAGCAAGTCTGGCAGCATTATAAATAATTTCCATACAGGTTATCAAGCAGTGTATTTCTTCAACTATTAAGTTGTGCTCAAATCATAAGCTGTCATCTCGTAGTGAAAGATAAGTGGCTCATTTAAAATATTAAAAAGATAAAATTGAAAAGAATTATCTAACCAAATGCCAACTACTAATGAATAATTAACCAAAATGGAAATACAAGCAAACAGAAACGAATTTCAAATTTAAGTGCAATGAGAGATTGTACACACATAAGGAACAACCATACCATGCTTCTGTGAGTGAACGGTTGCCAAACAATTACATGTTTGGACCCCAGATCTGATTTACGGAACATATTATATCATTCTAAAAGCCAGATATTCAGTTGGAGAAAAGTTGAAGAACAAACAGCTGAAGGCATGATATAAAAGAGAGAAGTTAAGATTACTGTACAACAAGAATATAGGTGCCCGAACCATTCAAAAGCAATAAAATAAAAGGTCACACTATCAGCATGTGGATGTATGCAATATGACCGAAAAGGTAAAGACACCCTCATTTATAATAATAGCAATGAACGAATACCAATTTGAGTGAGAAAACGGCAAAGAGGCAAAGTTTGATCTGCCGTCATTCAACCAGAATATAGATATCATCCCCATCCCAAAAGAAAGCCAAAAGTTCAACCATTCTATATAACGTTGACGTCTCTTGCAAAAGATTCAAACACAAAAATACAACAGAACATACACATTTCAATATTTTTTTTAAAAAAAAAACAAACTTACCTGTCATAGCTCCGGTCATAATCTGGGTCCTTGCGGTCAATATCACGGTCCCTAAAAATGGCCACCCTATTTTGTGGTTTATGCCTACTAACTGGCTCCTTCTCTGTCCTATTTCTAGCTGATCTACTGCTACTAGTAGACGAATCAATCAGACCCCTACCAGAATTCATATCAGGAACTGCTGAAACAGATTTCTCTTCCATTTTAGACACTCCCAATGTACCACCCTGCAACTTTGGTTCACTTTCTGGTTTCCTACTGTCACCACCACTATAAATATTGGAATTAAATATCCGTGCACGAGCCCGATTATATTCTTCTTTTCTTTCCTCCACACTTTTGGAACTATTTGCTTTTAAAGAACCTGAGTTTGAATTGCTTGCAATATGTGATTTCTTTTGTGGTCTCTGTTTAATTGCAACCTTAAGTGCCCCACTATCATCAGATGGTAAATTTACAGGTATATCTGCCAGGCGAACCACAGGAAGCCTACACTCAGAAGTCTTCCGAACAATGATTCTGGAACCAGAACCATCAGGTAAAGTATTGTCTAACAAAACCATTGACTGCAGTGAGTAATGCTGTGCCACACGATGAGCAGCCAAGCGTAAATATGAAGTAGGCAACTGCTGAAACTCTAATTGCTGCTGAGTTGGATCATGAATGAACTTTTCAACATCTTGCTCCATGCGCAAAACTGAACAAAAGATATTAAAACCTTTATTTTTAATATTTATAGAGGAAACGCAATCAGCCCATACAAATATTGTGAGAATATGAATGCACTCTTGCTCATATATTCAAGGACATGAATATCACATTCAAGCTCAGATTACATGCTAATAACTGGACAAATAGAATTTCTACAACTGGTTATATGCATCATAATCATACTGCATGATAAGAATGATTTTTGATATGGTGCTGCTGCATGATGTATTCCCACTAATTAGACAAACATACAATTCCAGCAAATTGGGTAGTTAAAAATATACATACATCCGAACAAAGTGAAAACCAGACTAGAACATGAAGTGAAATTTCATCAACTTACCCCATTGCATCTCATGAGCATTTTACAGTAGCTACTCTAGAAACTGAAATACCTGACATATAAGATCTAAAAACACTATAAACCCTTCTAACACCCGTATAAAAATAAGAAGTGAAAATTTCACATTGAACTTTCTAATTTCACCATCTCACATTTTCATCTAAAGTCCATAGTTCCAAAAATACTGTCAATCTCCATGCCAACTATAAACTCTAAATTTTCTTAACCTTCTCTAACTTCAGTCATTACACAGTTCACCAAATAAGCTTTCACTCTCCACATGATTCTGCAATATAGTTCAGTATGTAACAAGAATCTTCCTCCTCTGTCAGTTCCTGGTTCTTCCAAAATTTATTTATTTTTCCAGTCACAACATAAATCAATCTTTCCCAGTCAATTTCCTGTAACTTGTTCTTCCTATCCTTTTGTTTTCCATTTCTTTCCTGTTCAATCTTGTTTTGCTATCTACACTCATCATAAGCAAATGTTTATTCAAACCATTATTTTATTTTTCTAACATAGCAAAGATTTTGGGTGTGGTAACCAATGCAACTCACTTTCTTGCAACAGAAAATATTTCCCCATCATAACTTGATCATCATCATCATCATCATATGTCACCGTGGCACTATTTCTTCAGACTGCAGATTCTTCCAGTAAGATTTTCTAAAAATTATACCTTCCCAGTTTTGGCAAGTTCCTGTGAAGCCTAACTTGGACCTGGCTTCTACTTGATAGTTTAATTTTCACCAATATCTACTTTACGTTAAAACTTATGCTCTTGTTCAAGCAGTTTTTATATATAGCACTAAAGTTCCTGGCCAACAGCATTATTACATCCTGTCACTCATGTCTCTTATTATATGATTGCCAGAAAGCTATGACTAACCTCATCCCATTCATGTTCAAGTTCCTAATCTGTGCTGATAAGCTTATCAGCCCATGTGCACAATCACACTCTCTTAATACCAAAGCCAACAATTCATTCGGTGGACAACAACAAAAACAACTAGACACAATGTACATTATTACAGTTCCGCATATTCAGCCATAGTTTCCAACACTCATGTATCATTATCGACCAAAAGTTTACTAGCTTCAAAAGCACAAAAATCAATTGTGACATTAAATAAGTGGATATGCAAGATGATAACACAGATAAATCTACAATGAACATAAAATAATTCATATACCTAGACCGAACAACCAAAATGCACAAAAATTCAACAATAATTAAATTGTAGTCACAAAATTCCTAAAATTAAGCTTCTTAAATACAACATTACAAAGAGACACTAATATAACTTACTGGAAAGTCGTTCGCGTGGGTTTTGGAGAGCTTCGCGAAGGAACTGATCGACCTGATTGACAGCATCCTCGGAAACTTTCTCTAACGCCGCCGAGGAACCGGAGCCCGAAGCTGCATCAGTGAGGTCTTGATGTGCGTTGGAATCAAGATTTGATGAAGAAGAGAGACCCAATCGGCTCATGGTGGCGTCCACATCGGCGACCTCCCATGACTCCGGTGCTCCGAGATCCTCCGCCACAGAGCCCTCCATCAATCGACTCTATACAGCGAAAAATCGCGAGAAACAGAAGTTAGGGTTTTTGGTTTGTGAAAAAACGAACTACGACGATGAGGAGGAAGGGAAATTGAACATCAAAGGAAGGGAGAGGAGAGAGAGGGAAAACTGCGCGTTGTTTGGGAGACGGAATTCATGGGTATTTGTATCATTAATAATTGGAGAAGGAAAGTGACGATCTGAAAAACAACAAGAAGAATAAAAGAGAGATAGGGTTTGACGATGGTGGTGTACAACGGGAAGGTGGGTTAGCGTCTGTGATTATGTGACACGTGTCATTGATATTACGCTTCGAGATTCTATCTTATGTGAACCGGTGCACTGTCATAGAATGCGAACGACGTGTGAATCTAGCTTATTGGGATTGCAAGGGATCGAGAACATGAATTTTTTAAGATTAATAGAAGTTTTTTTTTGGGGTTAAGAATAACCAAACTAGGTTATTCACCATCGAGCTCGACCCTAAACGACACCGTCAGGACTCACGTTCTTTTATAATTTTATTTACGAGATTATGAATAGGTTTTATTGATGCCATTTGCAATTGGTAATTTCCCTCTCCACTGGATAACGTGGCTACTTCTCCACTAAGCATCACACTTTTTTCGTGCCACCGCCCTAATTGCTTTCCTTCCGATCTTTTCCGTCCCGCGAATTACAGTCAAAGCAGAAGAGAGTTTCTTTCGATTGAAGCGGTGATGAGGGGATTGGGAAGATTGTTGAAGCGAGGTCTTTCGCAGCGGCAGAGGCCGAGTTTCTGCAAAGAAAATGGCGGCGTTATTTTCGCTTCATCCAGAACCGTGTCGTATTTGTCGAACCCGATTACTTCTCAAAATTCCACGTTACGAAAATCTGTTATTGTTTGTTCTTCTTCTATACAATCTGGAAAATGGAATCATTTTCAAGGTTAGTAAGTTGTTTTCTTGCTTTTATTTTCTATTAATTGTTTGTCTAGGGGCCCATGTCGCAACACGCGGCCTTATTTCTGGATAGCTGTTGCTGTGCAGCTGTGCTACTTGTGATTTAGATTGGATTGTTGTTATTTTCTTGTACAATTATTTTTTTCCTATTTTAGAAGCTTGTTTTAAGATTTTATGGAAATGCTTATAAACAAGTGTGTGTTTGGAATTTGCTTTTTGTAAAAAGCGGTTTTGCTCAAAAATGCTTTCGGCAAAAGCAGTGGAAACTACTTTTTATAAAGCACCTTTCAAAAATTACCTATGGAGTGTTTGGGAAGTACTTTGCTTATCCAGAACGTATTTTATAGAAAAACTCCTTTGTTCCTGTTAAGTGTTTCTCAGAAACTAGTTGAAGCGTTTGAAGTACACGGACAAGTGGTTTTGACTATTTTGGATGAGATAAAAAGCACTAAAGCATTCATTAACTTATGTTAATCAAAATAATATTGTTTATTTTTATGTTTTGGTAGAATTATTTTGGACATTAAACACCTGAAGTTGAGATATGGGGATTTTAAGGGTTTGAAAATGGTTATCAATTTGATGGTGCCATTGCACAGGGCAGAAGAGGACAATGTTTATACAAACACAAGCAACACCGAATCCTTCATCTCTTATGTTTTATCCTGGTAAGCCTGTTATGGAAGTTGGAAGTGCAGATTTCCCAAATGCTCGCTCAGCGTTGAACTCTCCGTTGGCAAAAGCCCTTTATGGGATTGATGGTAAGCTTGCTTACTCATGTTCATTTGGTCTTTTTAGTGACTACGGAAATGTTTAATTGAATATAAAGGTTTATCTTTGATCTTCACATTTTTCAAGTGCTGATGGAAATCCACGTGCTTGTGCTGCAAGCCTTTAGCTTCATATCTTGTCCCTGTTATTGTTAATGATTCATGCCCTATATATCTTGTTTGTTGAGAAAATTGTTATTCAAGTTCATGTAGATGGATATTTACGGACTCCAAAATGCAAATATGCAGAAGACAAATAAATTTTACATAAATTTTGAATGGTAAAGAGTATAAGATGGTGGACATAAGTGATTAATTTGGTGAGTTAGCACCACTTGCATCCATAATAAAGAAAGTAATAAGTTAGTTTTCCTACAAAATCGTTTGCTGTGTAGAAATATCTGTCAGAGTTTCTAGGGGATCTGCTTTTGTCTTTTCACAATCATGAGGGTTATGAATGACCTGGAAACCCTTTGTTTATAAATAGAGCAATTTTTATTCCTAGTCATGCAACCTGCATTTCTTTTATGTGCTGTGTTGGATGTATGACATCAGTCCAAACTTTTAAAGTTGGACCGAGCACTGCTACTTTTAATTTCACTTTTTTTCTGGTTTTCGTATATATGCATAATAATTGTGATTAGTGAAATTCTGACATGTCCAATCTTATCATCATTACAGTTGATAATTATTTACTTGAATGGTAAATGCGTGAGTAGGTTAACACTTTTTTCTTTTTAATGCAGGTATTGCTCGAGTTTTCTTTGGTTCAGATTTTGTCACAGTGACAAAATCAGAGGATGCTTCTTGGGATTTCCTCAAGCCTGAAATTTTTGCAGCAATCATGGACTTTTATTCTTCTGGGCAGCCACTGTTTCTAGATTCAGAAGCTGCAGTGGCTAAAGACACTGCAATTCATGAAGTATATTTCCAAACTTATCTAATTGGGCCTTTTAAATTGTTATTGGCAGCTTGTTAACAATATTATTAGATTGTTGTTATTTTTTGCTCTTTTACCATTGTCATAGGACATTGATATCTGAGATTAAGACATTGCATCTAAGATTAAAGTAGTGCTTCAAAAGTTGAACTGTACGGGGATGTATCTACCTGGATCTAAAATTGAAGATAAAGCTTTGCGGCCTTGACCAAAAGTCATTTGATTTTCATTGATAGTTTCTTTATTTAATCAAGAGTTAGCACGTTTACTGCTAAGTTGAGTTCATTCTTTGCCTTATTGAAGGAACATAGTATTAAAAGAGAAAGCGTGGGTGTAAGTTAATGGAAAAGGAAACAGCATCTGCTTTAAGAATCAGAGGAGGTCCAAGTGGGCTTGGAAATAAAAGGAATAATGAAAATATCTCTGTCTCACTTGTAACTGGGGTCACCCACCCCAACATCTCCTTTGATAGGTGATATACCAACTGAAACCTGCCTCAAATACTGCCTGACTCATTTATTGCCTAGCAAAAGGCCTGGTGTGTCTCCTTAATGAATTTAGTTAATAAGTGCAGAGAGAGCCTTGGAGAATGAAAGTTTTGGAGACCCATAGTTGGTATTAGCACTTTTAAAATACTAATCATTTGTCAGCATTGGCAATTTGATTGTGTATTTCTCTTATATATGACGATTTGTAATGTTTGGTGATGCAGGATGACTCAGAAACTGTTGCAATGATCAAAGAACTGCTAGAGACTCGTATTCGACCAGCCGTGCAAGATGATGGTGGGGACATTGAGTACAGGGGATTTGATCCGTATGGTTTGTTTCATATGATTAAAATCATTTATTCACCATTTCATAATTAACTTATGTGCTTTGTTTCACCCCTGTGATTTAGCACAAATTTTGACCGATGTTCTCTGCTTTTCCCAGAGAAACTGGAATGGTCAAATTGAGAATGCAAGGAGCGTGTAGCGGGTGCCCGAGCTCATCTGTCACGTTGAAATCTGGCATTGAAAATATGCTGATGCATTATGTTCCCGAGGTAACATGTAACAACTGTTTATTTGGATCACTAGTTTGTAACATTCGTTATCATGGTCGAAGAATTTCCTGTGGTTGATTTTGGAAAAGTTCAAGCTTTGGCCTATCAAGATAGGCCATGAGAGCAATCTACTGGAACCCCTATAACCTAAAATGGTCCATAGTATATTATCGGTTTCGCTGGAATATCTGCTTGCTTAGATTCTTCATTGTAAAGTTTGATTGATTTTTTAGATCTTGAGACTTCTTGTCCCTGTTTTTGTGGACTTTTAGACCCCCACTTGTTATTTCATGGTTAAACATATATTTTCATATTCTGTTTCTTAGCAAAAAGAAACTACACTAGGACCCACATGTAAATGTTTTTCCATCATCTTTTGGGCCTCCGAAGACAAACTTATTTATTCATCTATGAATGTTTTTTCAGTTTTAAAGTGTGTGTCCTTGTTTCTAGGTCTTTCTGCCTTGTCTCCATAGGTAGCTTATGTTTTGCTTGGCAGTTTTTTTCAATGTACCAAGTTGTGGCCATGAAGGGGCGATTTGTTGGGTGAATTGCTAATGAAATACAACTCTTTGCTTCTCTTATTTCTTTTTTATTTTCTGTCCACAGGTCAACGGCGTGGAACAAGAATTAGATGCTAGAGATGAGGATGCAGCATTAGCCGGGCAGATGGAATAGTTTACTTTCTATTACTTTTTCATAGCATAGCATACATAGATAAATGGCTGGATGAAGAAGAGCTTCTGGTTTGCCTTTCTGTATAGGAGCACTAATGTTTGTGTGCTAATGATTTTTTTTATAAGTACTGTATTTTTATGTTCTTCCTGTAAGCTAATTGCAAGGAATTGCTTGGCATAGAGATCTAGTGGTAGTATCAAATGCGGAAAGATGGGCTGCTTATCTATATTTATTTACAGTTTTTTATGGCACATAGCTTTTAAAATTTTTGGATCTGGAACTTGTTATTGCGTTTCTGCAGGTCATCGAGATGAATAAAGTTTTATTTGATCTTTTGACAGTGTTGGCATATGATTATATATAGTCATCAGTTATAGTTTCTTATGTTGTCAGAAGACATTTTTAGTTTTGACAATCTCGGTTGTATTGTGGAATCACATCATGATTCATCTCTCGATATGACAGAAAGGTTTGCTCGTGTCACAGAACCCAAGCTCGGCAATTTCTGCTCAGTTTTTCAGTTCTGTCAACTGAGCAACAATTTATTCAGCAATGCTGTAAATTCAGATTGGAATATTATTTGTAATCAATTGTAATATGTGCTTAGGTAATTAGGAGAGAATTTCAGCTTTGTCATCAGTTCTATTTGGCTCAGGCTGTATGGGTATCTTGTTTGAAAAAGGGATGACGGGTGTGTTTGTAACTGCCATCCTCCTGCGTTTTACAAATATTATGTTCCCAAATGATTAGTTGATATTATGATAATAGAATTTTAGATCTTTTAGTGCATGCCTCAATCCCAAATCACCAACAGCTTGACCATTTCCATTTGCCCGCATGTTGGATGCACCATGTTTGGTGTTGGGTCTGTTGGCATGCCGCATGCATGAATTCTGACAATGGCATGATGATTGATGATACTACACGTTAATTTGCTGGCTAGCTAGAATTTTCAACTGCCCACTTATTTTATTCTTATTATTGTTATTGCTTCAAGTTTTTAATGTTAAAGCCAACTGCCCACGCCATCAATCACTTCCCCTCGCCTAAAATTTTCTATTAAGCAGCAACCATAAACAATGTAGCTGTTACTTTCCATTTGGAGATTAAGATTACATAATCACTATCACGTCGTATTTAGATTCAACGATGCGCACTGTGTATCCTTACAGACAGGAATTGACTTCAGTATTGCTAATGATGAATGTAGGCCAGCTATGGCCGAGTCTTCTCCAACCAGAAACCAATGCTGGCAGTAGCAGCTAAGCACAAGCAGCACAGTCCTAACACAAGTCCAACGAATGCCCACACGCGCACATGTATTCCCCTGCACAAAGCACCACTACAACTCCCGCTTTTTCTCCCTTATTATATACGTACAATTCCCTTAACAATCACAGCTGAACAATCGATACATCACTTTAGCCAACCAATCAAAGAAAGCTTACAAATTTACCAACAAAAACGATCAATTTATCTGACTTTGTCGTACTTATGGTCGAGACGACGAAGGTGGTGAGTTGGTGATCAGGTTCTGCAATGGCGTGGACAATTTCGGGATTTTGGGAGCTGAGGCCGCTGCTGCATTTGCTGTTCCCGCTTTGTTTTCATTGGATTGCAGAGGAGATGACGGTTTCGGTTCTTGTTGATGTTGTTACTAATGCTTTGTGTCCTGGCCAGTCTACTTGTTCTGAGGCTATTTATATAAGTGGTCTTCAACAAACGGTGAGAGATTGTTCTTGTTCATTTGATATGTTTTTGCTCTAGCGTAATTTTGTCTCTGGTTTTTTGTCTTTTAGTTTGTTTGTTTTGGTGAGAAAATGGACGGAAATGGAAATGATTGTTTTCTGGTTGTTGAACTTTACGCTTTTGGCTTACAAGATTTGGAATTTGCGACATTTTTGTTGCTGGATTTATGTTAAAAAAGATGAAGATTTGTTACTCGCCTGAGTTTGATGGAGCTGTCTAGACTTTGGTTTCCTGAAGTGGGTTTGAAGTTTCTAATTTCTCTTTTTACTTTCAAGGGTATTCTTGTAAACCAAACAGAACAGATCATGATCGTTTTATAATTTTTTTGCCCTGATAATTTCAACCGATGAATCCTTTTATAACATTGAGTGTCAATTTGACGAAATGGATCCGTGATGTTCAATAAACTTCAATTATTGATGTTCAAGTTTCCTTGAGGAAGCTAACGTCGAGAATGTGGCAGGTAAAAACAGTGTGATTCACGCAATTATTAATTATTAATGATGTTAGCTTCAATAGTGGAATTTGATTGATTCTTGACAAATAATTGCTCTTACAACTGCAGGAAGCATTAAAAAAAAAAAAACTGTTAATTTGTTGATTACGGCATGAAAGGATCGCTGATCCAACAAACAGATTATGCTTAGTCTTTCTAGAAACTTATTCAACATGACTTGTTTGAAATCATTCCATAGCATCTCTTATAATTTCCCGTTATCTAGAAAAACATCTTGATTCCTAATTGTCTAAAATCCCACATTGTTCGGTAGAGCTTGAAAATGTGCCTTATAAGTGTTATGTTCTTCTCAATTAGTAAGAAACTTTTTTGATCCATGACTTGAAATATTAGATGTTAGAAACAAAAAATCTATGATTGTTCGGACCTGGAGATATTCAGAATTTAGACTGGGACTTTAAGCTCTTTCCATTTTATTTTATTTGGTAGATTTTCCAATCTCCGTTCTGCAAGCAATGCCACATATATTCTTAGCAGATGATGTATGTTAACCTTCTTATACCCTTCTACAGTGCTCAGACTTAGAGGATTTAGATTTTTTTGCCCACAAAAGAAAAAGATAAATATATTGGGATTGGTGTTGAAGTGGACCTATGTTTGCATACTTTAGTTTCTGATAGAACTTTAGATCAGAAGATAATAGCTCCTGGAAAGTGAAGAATACAGTTTCAATAATTTGATTATGGGCTCCATCCCATTGATATATTAGCAGTGTGCAAACTTTTTTAATACAAATGTTGTTCAATTGCTATAAAATTAGCTTTTGTTTGTTATTTGCTAAAAAATAGCATTTCAATGTACAAAGAAACAAAAAAGATTTAATGTTATCACATATATTCATGTTCACAACTTTGAATGACTTGTGTTGAATTAGTGATGGTGATGACCTGTGATTAAATTCTTGTATCCCATTTTATTTTAGGAGACAATGCTTAGACATTCTTCTATTTGTAGGTTGTCGGAGTTTTCAAGATGGTGGTACTTCCACTTCTAGGCCAGCTTGCAGATGAGTATGGGCGTAAACCGCTGCTCCTTCTCACCGTCTCCACAACTATCGTACCTTTCTGTAAGTTTTAAAAGAATAACTTTTAGAAGTCATTATATGTACCTACAAAAATGATAATATGTAAATAAAAATCAAAAGCATGTCGCTGGCCACCCTATTAAATTTTTTGTTCCATTTTCTTCAATTTTAGGAGGGCAGGGGATATTTCCAAAGTTGAAAACCAGTTAATGCCAATGTTTTGGTTACATAAACAAAATATGGACTAAAGTGATGGTTTTTCATTAAGCTTTTGCCTGAAACTGAAAATCATTTTTCTTAATTCTAATGTTTTGCAGTGAATAATGGCGCTATCAAGATTGTGCTGTATATTTATGGCTTTTTCTTTTTTGACTTTGTCTCTTTTCAGCTTTACTTGCTATTAATCAGTCCAAAGTATCTGTGTACACCTACTATGTGCTTCGCACAATTTCCTATATAATAAGCCAAGGGAGTATTTTCTGCATTGCTGTTGCTTATGCGGTAAGAGATATTCCTCATTAATACTTTAATAGTGTTCATGGATAAAGAGTGTTGGGTATCACATTTTCCTTTCCTCTGTCAGGCAGATGTTGTCAATGAAGGCAAAAGGGCTGCAGCATTTAGTTGGATTACTGGCCTCTTTTCTGCTTCTCATCTCATAGGAAATATATTGGCACGTTTTCTTCCTGAGAAGTGCATTTTCTTGGTACGTTGGTGCAGTAAATTTGGTATTAGGTCCCCACATTCATGCTCTGTTGTGTGTCATTTTTTTTTTTTAATCTATTCAAATGATGCTTCTGTTTCAGGTTTCAATAGTTCTCTTGATCTTTGTTCCAGTTTATATGCAATTCTTTCTGGTTGAGACTGTTGAACCAGTTTCAAGGGAAGATCAAGAGTCATCTTGCTTCACCATGATAGTAAAGGTTCTCGATAAACGCTACAAATCAATGCGAGATGCTGCCTTAATAGTTGTTAAAAGGTACTCCTACTTTTGTATTTTGACTTAGATATTACTTGGAGACATATCATTTCTCAAGTTTCTTGAATACTGTGACTCTTTTAATTCAGCCAATTAAAATAAAACTCCTTTTGAAAATTTCTGCGATGCTTAAAGTTCTATTTAAACATTTTGGTTAGTGAGCTCCACTCTTGTTTTTTTCTTTTTCAGCTCAACACTATGGGGCATTTCTTTAGTTTCCTTTTTCTATGAGTTGGGAATGTCCGGCATCACAGCTGTCTTATTTGTAAGTTCCCTTTTGTTATTACAAATGCTAATCTGACTACCTGTATTATCTTATCAATTTAGAAAACTAGTATGGAACACTTCATTGATCAAGGGGTAATCAAAATGACATTTGCGGAAATTTTGATAGCACATAATAGGTTGGACGGTAGATTTTGCCTTTCCACTAGAAGTTTATGCCATCTTAACTTTCACATTTCGGAGAATTTATTGTAGCCTGAGCTGTGAAGTAGTTTTGATATGCAAACCTATTGGCTGTTCGAACTAGTAGCAAGGTTATGTAGCCTTGATCACCAAACTATTTGGTAACTGAGAGAGCCTTTTCTTTCTTCAAAGTTGCTACTTACAATAAAATTTTGAGAGAACCAATTCATAATTACCCATCATATTTACATTAGTTGTTTGCTAATGGGTAAAGGTCCAGCTAATATAATGAATTACAGCAGTCATACAATTACAACAGTAATGCTGATAACAAGGGGAAAATTTGGGATGTGATTGTAAGCAAACCTTGCAAGGATGTTCATATGAAAGTTTTTACAGCACGAGTGCATGTGTGAGAGGCACTTTTTATTGATAAATGGAGATATGTGACAGTTTCAACTCGTGAAGATGTGTAAAACCAAAAGTTTCCTTAATATAATAGTTTGGATTCAATCACCAGTGGCAGCATTATTTCTATCTGCATTACTGCATTGTATGATACAAGCCATTCATTAAATAATAGTGATTTGTGAAACTCATCAACTTGATTTGTATCCAACTCAAATATTTTGAATCATTGACTGTTATATTACTACTTCTACAGTATTATTTGAAGGCAGCTTTTGGTTTCAGCAAGAATCAATTTTCAGAAATCCAGATGGTGGTGGGAGTAGGTTCAATTGTATCACAGGTCTGAGTTTTCCCGAAATTAATATAGTTTTTTTATTTTTTTTTTTTTTTTTATACTTTAACCTTCATTTTGAATATTATAACTTAAGAAACTAACAAGGGATATTTCCATTTTTGAATACACATTGTATCTTCCAAAAATTGTCTGCCTAACATAAGGTCTGTACTGTGTTTTTTTCCCAGATTTTGGTGCTTCCTCTGCTTAACCCACTTGTTGGTGAGAAAGTGATGTTGTGTGTAGCATTGCTTGCATCAATAGCATATGTAAGTTGACTCATTCTGTGACCAGCCAGAGAAAGAACTAGAAAATAAAAAAGAAACGATATGATTTGCATTTTTCTGTGCAGGCATTGTTCTACAGCTTGGCATGGGCACCATGGGTATGTATAGTATACATATACTTCATTGCTGTGTAATTTTTGGTTCTTTCGTTAATGTATAATTCATATTCCTTAAAATAACAAGATTTACATGAATAAGATCATCTTGGGAACTTTCTAGGTGTGCATAACTTGGGAGTAGTAGATTTAGTCATGTGTCTGCCATGGTTCTGCAAATAGAGAAAATAAAATGTTTAACTCTGTCATCAAAGTGATTGCAAAATTCCATATAAATTTAATTAACAGAAAGTCACTCCACACTGCAGGTACCATTTCTCAGTGCCTCATTTGGTGCCATTTATGTCCTTGTGAAACCTTCTGTAAGTCTTCTTAACCTTAAAGTCTCTGTTTCATTTCTACCAAAACATGGAACGTAGTATGAAGTGCAATTTAAGCAATTCATGAATTCAACTTGAACTGTCATCTTTGCCATTAATTTCTGATATGCAGACTTATGCCATCATTTCAAAAGCATCAGGGCTAAACAATCAGGTTAGCAGAACCATCTACTACTACTGTGCTTCATTCTCTTTAACGATGCTAAAATTACAATTCTGCACTCTGTTATCAAATTTCTTTTCCTTTAACTTTGATTTTCATTGGAAAATTGCTTTTACTGCTGGTAGAAATTTGGTTTCTCATTTCCCCAGTTTCATAGCCTGCTAGCTTTTGGTTTATTACTTGGGAGCATAACAACCCTCAAAACTTGATACATAACTTCAAATTGCTCCCAGTTATTCAAAATAATCATCGAGCAAAATTAAAAAAACAACTTAATCAGAGGTGACTTGTATAAAACAATATTAAGTGATGTATTGTAATTTGTGTGAGTGGACAACTTGACCATATCAAATTGTAATGAGCTCAAGCTGCCGGATGCCCTTTTTGATGTGCTAAAATTTATCAAGGCTCAGGCCAGGGCTTGGGAATCTGGTGTTAAATATAGTCTTCTTGAAATCTTTTACCATCTGGAATTCTTCTTCACATATCCTATTCTCTCCATTTTCTTATATGGAATCTTTATTTCAGGGAAAGGCACAAGGATTTATTGCAGGCGTGCAATCAATAGCAAGTTTGTTATCGCCGCTTGCAATGAGTCCATTGACTTGTAAGTGTCAGTTCTCAGATTGTTTTGTTTGAGAGTCAAACACACTTCAATTCATATTGCTTATTTCTGAATTTTGTATGATAGCATGGTTCCTTTCCGAAGATGCTCCGTTCAACTGCAAAGGTTTCAGCATTATTATTGCTTCTATATGCATGGTAATCTATTATCTACAACCCTTCTCTCTTGCTCTCTCAATTGTTCTCATTGCAAAATTTTGATTTTCTCAGGTGATCTCTTTGTGCTATGCTTGCATGCTCAAAACGGAAGGAGAAAACTCAAGCAATGGCATTAGGGAAGATGTTGAAGCACCTCTTTTAAGTGACAGTCAAAATATATCACAACAGTAGTTTGTAAAATGGTCTTACAATGAGCCAGAAAGTTGTAAATGTTCTGGCTTTTCATCAGTCTTCAGGTCATAATATAGAGTTAGAAAACTGTTTGCTGTGCAGTTCTCCGAAGAAAAAGTTTATTTTACTACCATTAATACTAAAGGTTACAGATTAGAATCATCTCCTGATTTAAACTCCAGCGGAGCAAACTCTAAACTCCAACCTCCAGAACTTCACAAATGATTGAAGGCAGTTGAGGTGGAGGAAAGAAGGAGCTTCTGCTTCTGCATTTGCCACTTCAAGTGCTTTCTTCCTCCGCTTCTGGGATGATATGTATTGACATATGCCCAAGAAGTTCTCGCAATTGCCATCTTTGAAATGTCACGAACAACGATCATAGTGAAATTCTTGTGCAAAAGCAAAAGTGCTTCCCTATCTACATGTTGTACCATTCTGCTTGTGCTAAAATAACATGAAAAATGGAGTTTATATATAGGCTTAAAGGAGAATCAATAACAAAATCAGCTTTACATTATCAAATATTTCTTCCTGATAACGAAATTAAAATCTGAAGATTCCCATATCTCTATATATGTATTCTACAATCCAAAATATAAATTCGGATGAATAATACGAAGGATCAAAACTAAGATTCTCATATATACAATTATTTATTATTTTCCCAATTTGGCATTTACAATCTATCCATTTAGCTAGATATGGTTTCCATGCAAGAGAGATCTTCTTCTTCAAATGAGGAATATTATATGCTGCTAATTTAATGGCATTTTTAACACCAATTTTTAATCAGCAAAATTACTAATTTAAGCATATATATTTTAATATTTAAACTGATATTATATCAAATATGACAAATGATTAATAGTGTAAATAGTTGGCAAATGAGTTGTACCCACTTGATCTATGAAAATTGAACTCTTGTGGATTTGTGAATTTGAGTTTATGTGGACTTGTACTTTGAGTTGGCTCACGAACCTAAATAGATTTGACTAAAATTTAATAAAATAATTTAATTAATATTATAAATTTAAATTAATTTAAAATAAAAATTAAAATTATTTAATATATAAATAAATTAAATAAATAAAATATTTATTTAAATTATTTAATATTTATTCACAAAATATAAATTTATAAGATTTATATATACATTAAAATATAATAAATAAATTCACAAATTAAAATAAGATGAAACTTCACTTTCATCTGGGTTAGACCCTTTTGTGATCTCTTAATGCAAGTGAAGTGCACCTCCTAAACTTTTTAATTTAGTGTTGTCACAAAATACAAATAATGTTCATCTGGTACTTGATTTAGTTTCTAAATCCTTAATTCCTTTTCAGATAGATCTTTTTTCTTTTTCTTTTTTTTTTTCTCTGCTTAAATTTCAATTTAAGTAAATGTTTCTGTATATAGATAATTGAGATTCAAAATAAAGGATAATGGAAAATTATTCAACCAAAAAAAAAAAAAAGAAACAAAATTCTGCTGAAATTGGCTCCAGAAGCAAGCAAGAATTGCAGAAGCGCCCCCCAAAAAAAAAGAATAATCAAAACAAGCAGATAAGGTTATGAAGAAATGACTTTTGTTCTGTTATGACTGAAGCCTTGAAGAAACAGCCATGGAAACTCTATCTTTCCCAGCCATCTCCATTTCTCCAATTCTCTCAGTAAAACCCCACAAAACCCAAATCCAAACTCCATTTACGAGCTCAAAATTTTCCATTTCACAGCTTAGCAACAGTTGCTTAACTCATTCTGTCCCTTCTTTATCTTCATCTTCTTGCATTCCAATACCAACTGCGAGAACAAGTGCCACGTCAACAACTTTATCTTCTTCTAAGACTGAAAATTGCCATTGGATGGTTATCGTGGAGAAGCCTCCGCTGGAACCTAGTACTAAGCCGGAAATTATTGATTACTATGTCAAGACTTTAGAGAGAGTTTTGGGCAGGTGGATTTTGTTTAAATGTGTCGTTCTGAGTCTCGTTACCGTGTGTTTCTTTGTTTTTGAGTTGAAATTTGTTTTGTTTGTGCAGTGAAAAGGATGCTCAAACGTGTATATATGATGCTTCTTGTGATACCAATTTTGGGTTTTGTTGTGACGTCGACGAAGAAACTTCTCGTAAGCTTGCTCGTATGTATTTCTTCTCTCTACTATCTCTGTTATTTGGTTATGTGGTTTATAAGTATTGTTGTTTGCTTTCTATAGTTTGTATGTGGAAAGACAATGTTTTTTAAATTCGTCTTTGGTGATTTTGAAATAGGGGCTTTTGTTTTTCCATTTGAAGTGTCAATTGAGATGTTTATATCCGTTAATTGTAGAATAATTAGTCACGATTTATCTATGATTCTATCCTACAAATTTTGGATTCTTCCAGTTTTTCTGTTTGAACTCTGATGGGAAATTGAGATTTCAAAGTTAGCTTTGAATGCCTTGTTTTGATTTTACATGTTTGTATGTATTGTAGGTTTGCCCGGTGTCTTGTCTGTAAGGCCTGACCAAGATTATAATTCTGTGAAAAAGGATTATAGTTGTTCAAATATTCAGTTTAGTAATCTGCAGAACTCACAAATCGGAGGTGCACTACTGTTTCCTGCTGGGACTACCAAACACTGGCTTGTTCGAATGGACAAGCCAGGGGTTGGTGTTGTAACAAAAGCACAGATGGTTGATTATTATGCTCAAATACTAACCAAGGTTTTGGGAAAGTAAGTATATATGGTTAAGCATTAGTACTGTCATGAGTCATTCTCATTGCTTTGCTGCTCTCCATGCCGAAGCCAAGATATTCATTTTATGCAGTGAGAAGGATGCACAAATGTGCATATATCATGTTTCCTGGCAATCCAACTTTGGGTTCTGCTGTGAGCTTGACGAAGAATGTGCACAGGAACTTGCTGGTAAGTGTGTGCTCTTTTCAATCCACATTTTCTATAAACATGTTGGTTGCAGCTTCAGCACAACCGGTCCCTTATAATGCAGGTGTGCCTGGTGTTCTATCGGTCCTGCCAGATGAGAATTTTGGTTCAGAGAATAAGGACTATGGAGGTATGTCCCTTTGTTTTGCTTGATGCATTTTTTACCTGGTTCATACCAGCATAATTCTTCATCTCAGCTTAAAATGGATTGAAGATATGAGTTGCTTATTGGATGTCAAAGAATAGTTTAAAAAATTTATCCAATTTGTTCCAAGGGAAGTTGCATTTTCTAATTATGATGCTTTATTGACATTTCACCGTAAACGTACTTGATAATAAAGCTGCAGCATCTATCATTTTATATGCATTTAAGTGTCATTATATGCGATATAATTAAGTGTCATTACATTTAAGTGTAATTGAGAGTTTAGGAATAATGCAATTTCTCTCTGTGGTATTCTGCACAAGTAGTTTCTCACACGGGGCATATAAAAACAAGGCTTTCATGAGTTAAGCTGTCTCTCAAGGAGGGATTTTGCTTGTTGTAACTGTCGCATGATTGGTCATATATCCATATGGAAGAAGGCAATCAAGGGTTTGCTGGCAGGGAAGCTGAATTTTTTGCCTAGTAACCTGATTTATGAGGTGTGGCTAGAATTTTCATGCTATGGAGAATTAATTTTAGTAGGAATGGATACTTGATTTTGTTAGAGCAACAGCACAGTGGATCAATTCCATTTGTAAAACTACCTCCGATTCAGTAGGCTTTCTTAAACATAACTCCTCACTGAAGCAGTCTGAGGAGGCATGACAAGTGTCTAGCGGAATCTATAATGAAACTGACATCAAAATCCTGGATATCCAAAGGTAGAAAATAGGCCACCAATTCAAGCTCAACTATTTTATTAGCAAATTCTCTTTTTGCTTTCAACTAATAAGGAATCTCTCATTCTTATAACTACTATCAAACTACAATCTAGGTGCAATTGGAATACACTGCAAAAGCACAGGAGACAAGGGAATTTGCTGGCCCTGGCTTGATCAAAATTTGGACATCTCAAGTAACAGTTTAGAACATGCCACCTATTATCAAGTGTACCTGTGATCTAAATCCTTTTAAAGCTACCTCTTGATGGTTGCATTGAACCTTGCCTTTGTCCTGTAGTACCATTGCCTTTTGGACTAGAGTGACTGCCTCCTCTCTAGCATAATCAATCACTAGGGCCTCTGTTTAGAATCTTGACAATTGTCTAAATTGCATCTACAGCAGTCTCTGCAATTTCAGGTTTTAGTGATATTCTGCTTAACTCATGATGGAAGCCTGAACCAAACCCCAAACTCAGTCCAACTCTTACAGAAAATTGTTACCCTGATCTGACCTTGAAGCAGTACTTGAATTTTTGACATTTTTCATACTTATCAGCAAACAATGCAGAGAGCAAATTGGGACAACTCAATAAATTTCTGCTCACCAAGAGTCGTGGATCTGCAAATCAATTTTAGGAACCCAATCATGAGTATTGCTGATTTAGCTACTTAGATTATTATACTTCGCATATCAACACAAGCTTGTGTGGAAGCATTAACTCACTAAAGATCTTAAGTGTGGCCTGCCAGTGAGGTGTCACATGGGTAATTGTGGTCTTGCAAGTTTTATCTGTGCTACTCCACAAGAATTAGAGAGAACATGTGTTTCCGAAGAAAGAGGAAGAAATGGTTGGTGGCTTGACTGGGAACTTTCTGGAAAATGGATGGAATCATGCTTTACACAACTAAAACTATTTACTTTTAAATATATTTTTAAGTGCTTATTTTGTCAAATTTTACCTAACAAGTAAAATGGGGTTTGGCTGTTACGGATTTATTCCTTATCTCTCTCTTGTCATTTTTAGAAAACAATATTCTGTAATTTTTCAGTCCTAAATCTGGATAAAGCCGATTGTGCTTGATATCCAAATGTAACTCTAGTAAATACAGAAAATGTGATGTTGATGCAAGAATCTCATGTGCAAAGAGGCTTGGTTGAATTGTTGGCAAAATTGAAGAGCTTCTAGAATGGCCATTCTCTATTATGTGTTCTTGGGAATAATCTAAACAGTCGTTAGATGAAGATAGCTTACATGTTTGATTGGGTGCTCTGCTTCTGTGTAGTTATTATTGTTTTATGAATGTTTCTGCAATGAGTGGTGAACTCTGTATACTACAGTTATTATTATTCTTTCATTAATTATGCTGTATTTCTGTGGCAGTTTTTGATTGTTGAGGAACTACATTTTATTTTTCAGGTAGTAATGTACAGAATTCTATGGTTTCACCAGATTCTTCAGAAGCAAGTGCAAACACAATCAAGACAAAAAAGCTTTTTGTGACTGGTATGGCACAAATTAAAATTCTGAACATCAAATGCTTATTTATTTCATGCTTGCTCTGTATGAAGATGTACCAAGAAGCCAGCTTTCAGAATTGTGGTAAAGTATTTCTTCTTATGAATGATGAAATTCGGTGGCCCCAGTAGCACTGAATATATGGAGTGATTTAATTTATTCGAAAATTGATCAGCCATGCAATGATTTTCTCTTTGGCAAAGCACACATTTTCTTCCATAATAGTTTATTCTTTCAAGATACTTTTCCTTCAGTTATTCTGGGCATCAATCATATCCTTTCTTCCTATTGGTAACAGTATTGCTTGGCACTCTGATTCTGTTAACAGGCCTTTCATTTTATACATCTGAGAAAACCTTGCGTGCAGCCTTTGAAGGCTTTGGCGAGCTTGTTGAAGGTATTGTTTTAATTTCTCAATAAAATTATTAACTTCTTTTCATTACACAGTGAAGGTAATTGAAGTATGCTCTTGCTACATGAATCGCTTCTTTACAGTTAAAATAATAATGGACAAGATTTCAAAAAGATCCAAAGGTTATGCATTTATTGAGTACACCACAGAGGTGGCTGCTAGTGCAGCACTCAAAGAGATGAATGGCAAGGTAAGTTTGAACACTAGTCCTCGATCAATATCACCCATATCATTGTGTTGATAAATGTTCATTAACACTCTTAGCAAGAGAGTGACTAGCCCCAATTGTTTCCCCCGATTTTGGTGCTTCTTGCAGATTATCAATGGCTGGATGATAGTTGTTGATGTTGCCAAGAGTACACCAAAATACAGCAGGGGCCGCCCCAGATAGATGGTCTTAAGAATAGGAGAAACCCTCACTCCCACCTACATTTTATGACTGGAGTCTTTGCTGGTTCAGATGGGGGCAGACAACCAGGCTTGGATGTTTGATCTTGCATGGCAGATCTGGTCATTTCTGTAATGTCTCCATGAAGAGTGGATCACCTAGAGAGGAAAAAGTATGTAATTTGTAAAGGGAAATTGTGTCAGAAGACAACTTGTGCCAATTGGAAAATAACAAGTGTAATCTTTGTACCTGTTCCAATGACAAAACCATCTTTAGATAGGAAAAATGATTCAATCAAATTGTCACCAACCGAAATTAGTGTTTGGTCAATGTTTGATCGACATTATCATGAAAGATCTTCAATCCCTGTTGTTAAATTTGCTGCCTGTGTTCACGGTAGATGAATGAAAACTTTGTATTAATCCTTTTAATAATCATTTCAAACTCGAGGTGAAATATGATTTACTTTCATTAATTATATTTTTTAGTAAGAAATCCAAATGTTGAAGGTCTTGACATGATTAATTGAACAAATGACACTATAAATACCATTATTTCAAATTGCACTTCCCTGTCTGCCACTACAAATTACAAAACTTTCCCTCATCAGCAACTTTTCAATGGCGCAAACAATCTTCTGCACATTTTCTCTCATCTTTTTCTTTATTCCTATATTACTATTTACAGGTTTGCAAAGTTTATTTCGATTGTGTTCATCAATCAGTTTACTTCTTTAGACATGGAAATATATAGTTTTATTGTTAATTGGCTTTGATTATTGCTGAAGCTCATGCACTCAAAGAACAGTCGCTCGGACATAATCATAATCATGATAAGCATAGCCATGGCAGCAGCTCTGTGGAGAAGCTTTTTGTTTTTGGAGACTCGTACGCTGATACTGGAAACTGCAGGAAATCGGCACCTGGTTCCTGGAAGGAACCATATGGAATCACTTTTCCGGGTAAACCTGCCGGCCGGTTTTCGGATGGTCGTGTCTTGACCGATTATATAGGTGCCGTTTTCTTTCTCCTATAAACACATAAAGCCACTATGAGAAAGATTCAGAGTGGACTGAATTGTTACAAGAGTTGAATTCGAAATCTAGATTTTTTATATTACTTTGAAGAATGCTGTGTGTGATTCACTTGCTGTTCTATCTACATTAATTACTTGCAAAATTGAAACCCATGTGAATGGAATAGTTTCACTATTTTGCCGATTTAATTACTCAGATTTTGTGTTGTTTACAGCTTCATATTTGGGCATACAATCTCCCATTAGTTACAAATGGAGGAAATCGGAGAATAGCTCAGAGCTTCAGTATGGCATGAATTTTGCACATGGTGGCACTGGTGTGTTCAACACATTGGTGGATGAACCAAACATGACTAGGCAAATCAAGTTTTTCCAACAGCTAGTTGAAGAAAAAGTCTTCACCCAACACGACCTTATTTCTTCCATTGGCCTCGTATCTCTAGCAGGCAATGACTATGGTACATATCTTATTAAAAATGGAGATTTACAGGTAAATCAATCTATTAAGTTGGTGAACTAATGCTGTGTGTGTATATTTATATGTATTATGTGGCTAATTAATATATATATATATATATATCTAGATAGATAGATAGATACACGCCGGCGAACGCATAGACAGACAATACAAATACAAATGGAGAAGTTTTTTCATGGTTTTGATGTTGCATGGTAAAACAGGGTCTGCCAGCCTTGACGAAATCTATTATTAAACAACTAGCAATGAACCTGAAGCTTATTCTTGGCCTGGGAGTACAAAAAATAGCAGTTACTGCCATGGAGCCTATGGGATGCTTGCCCCGGTTAGCAGCCTTTTCTGCATATAAAAATTGCAGTGAAACTTGGAACTCAGCCTCTAAGTTTCACAATCAGCTGTTGCTGCAAGAAGTGCAAAAGTTCAACAATGAGAGCATGAAACCTGTCATTTATACCCTGGATCTCTACAGTGCATTCATGTCTGCATTAACTAGGCAAGAAAACCATTCAGGTAAACCAAATAGAAATGAATCGACCATTTTTCTTTCTTTAATTTGCCATTTGTATTGCTCCATATTGCTTGTCATTCCATGAAATCAACCAGTAATATTGATAGCTTTACTTTTTATTGTCAATGTAATGTAGGAAATATTGAGTTGAAGACGTCATTGCAGCCGTGTTGTGTGGGTGTTAGCGACAATGATTTCTGTGGCAACGTCGACGAGAGCGGCAAAAAGAAGTATAATATATGCAAAAATCCCGAGTCATCATTCTTTTGGGACAATATACACCCTGCTCAGAATGGCTGGCATGCTGTCTATTCTGCTTTACGATCCTCTCTCGGCAAACTCCACTAGTATTTCCAACGGAGTTTCGATTTTTTTTTTACTCTGCCGTCGGTGGATTTGGTCGTTCAAAATCTCCGGCGTTGAACTATGTCAATATATAGCAAGAGAACAATAAATCAATTGAAAATATGAATGGTGTTGGATGTAATTGTGTGTATTGATGTTGTTGATCAAGCTATATTTTTAGTTAATTAATGAGAGTCTCCCTCTATCTATCTATCTATCTATCTATCTTAATTGTCTTTTTAGATATTAGTTTTTCAAATGTTCAAGTTCTAACTCATTCAATGTACTGTATATTGATGTATCTTCATAACTGGACTAAGAAAACATTTGGCCTACTTGTGATAGTTGAGAGAACAATAAAATTTAGGGCTAATCCAACCCCCAAAAGCAAACCACCCAGCATCCATATCACCAATATTAATGAGTATTTGTTAAGTTTGCTCAATGTATATACATGGGTCATAAATATCGCATGCAAATGGGTAAAATTTTAGATAAAATAATTATATCATATTAGTTATATTAATATTATGAAGTTATTCAATTAATAAATAAAAAAAATTATTAAAGTGTCATCATGTCCTATTATTTTCTTATTTAATTACAACTAATTAATAATTTTTTTTATTAATTAAATAATTCCGTCATATCAATTATTCCGTACTTTCAGCATAATTAATGTAATAAAATAATTTTTTCTAAAACTTATTAGATGTATTTTTGGACGGACAGAGCCTTGGAAAATAGGAAACAAGAACGAGTGCATGTTTATAGTGGAGATTGAGATAGGATGAATAGAATACCTTAATCAACATTTATCAGTTTGACAACGGATTCATATAGTTAACATGTGTGTTGTGCTAGCTAACTGGTGATGGGAACCAATATTTGGTTAAACAATTATATCATATTTATAAAATTTTCCTGTTTTGGAAGTTGCTAATTAATGAGGGCGAACGAACAACTTTTGTATTATTTGTAGAACGGATTCGGACCTTGTCCGGATAACATGAGTAGTATATGAGAACCATTTGCTATAGATAAAAATTTGTCTTTGCCCAAATCACCCACGTTTCCTCTTCAATGGAGAAGCAAACAAACTTCTTCATCTTCTTGATTCCTCTTCTCTTCTCTTTCAGTACGGTTTCCACAGCTTCATCAGGTGATCACCCTTTTATTGTTATTATTATTATTATTAATTGTGTTAATTTGGTTTATTTCTTATTCTCTCATACATATACGCAGAGGTTGTTGGCGAGAATAACCATCACCGCAATGGCTCTGTGAAACTATTTGTTTTCGGAGACTCGTATGCAGATACTGGAAACTTGGGAAACTTTGCAGTTTCATGGAAAACACCTTATGGGATCACTTTTCCTGGTAAACCAGCTGGCCGATTCTCAGACGGACGTGTCTTGACTGATTTCGTAGGTCTGCAGTCTCCTTCTTGGACAAGGATCCTCTCCTTCTTTTTCATTTTCAGAAGAATCACACATATAGTAATTCATTAAGTATAACAAGTGTGGTAGTCACCAGTGTAGGAAATGACACCAGAGCACAACTCACAGAAATTTATTGTATTTTAATATTTTTCCCCATTTCTTTTAATGTAATTACCCGTCTGTATTGAATCTTGTATGCAGCTTCATACTTGGGTATAAAATCTCCAGTACCTTTCAAATTGAGAAAAATTGCAAGGAAATCTCAACTGCGATATGGAATGAACTTTGCATATGGAGGAACTGGTGTCTTCAAAACATTGTTTGGTGAACCAAACATGACTACCCAGATAGAATTCTTTCAACAGCTACTTGAAGAAAAATTTTATCCAGAAAAAGATCTTGAGTCTTCCATTGCATTGGTATCACTGGCTGGCAATGACTACGCTACATATATGTTAACAAATGGCAGCCTCAAGGTGAGAAATATTATCATTTGTGGACATATTAAAATTGCTGGCAATGTGGAATATATCTATTGGCATTCATTCATTCATTCAAAATTGCTTTTCGAACCAATACTGATTTGCACGCATATCTCCAGGATTTGCCAGCCTTCACTGAACTGGTGATTGAACAGCTTGGCATAAACCTGAAACGAATACAAAAGTTGGGAGTGAAAAGAATAGCCGTAACAGGATTGGAGCCTTTAGGTTGCTTGCCTGCATTGACAGCACAAAATTCCCACCAGAGTTGCGTTGAAATGATGAACACACCGTCAGAATTTCACAACCTGATCCTGAGACGAGCGGTCAAAAAATTGAACAGGGAGCGGAGAAGTCATCAGAAATCTGCTTTCGTAATCTTGAATCTGTATAAATCATTCTGGTCTGCATTGAAGAAAAAGCACCATAAAGGTGAGTGCCCCAATCCAATTTATTCTTCTTAATGCACTTGTTTACATTCAGTTGCTATTTTATACAGCAGTTCTCCTTGTTGCAGGAAATTTGAAGTTCAAGAATCCATTGAAGCCGTGCTGCGTTGGTTTGAGCGGTGAATATTCCTGCGGAAGTGTAAACGATCAAGGAGAAAAAAAGTACTCAGTTTGCAAGAATCCTGGATTGTCATTCTTCTGGGACACTCTACATCCTTCACAGAACGGCTGGCAAGCTGTTTATTTATCTCTAAAACCTTCACTTCATCGACTGTTAAAGTAACTTTAATTAGGAAGAATTCGAACTTCTCCTTCTGTGAGATGCAAGATTTTAGAGAAAATAAGTGATGGCATTGAATAAAAATGAATGCATTAAGTATAATCATTTTTATTTAATCGCACATAAATCATAATAATCCCACACTATATCTTATAATTCTTCCACGTTAGCAATCACTGTCACCATTACCATCAAGATCTAGAAGGAAAATCTCAAAACAAAATGAAGATAGAATTGAGGTTCACGTGCTTGGAATCTAAAGATGATGTACAGATTGACATAAGCCTTTTGAATTAAAGGAAATTCAGTCTCCCTCGCCATTATCTTCATTGGGCCTTGGTTATTTCGTTAATGGAGTCTCAAGCTCAAGCTTTCTCTTTATTGCAGTCGTTGCAAGCTTCGTTTTGCTTTATTTTCTTTTTCTTAACCCTGTCCTTTTCTGTCTTCTCGGTTGTGCTGTATTTCCGAAGGCAGAAATTTTGGTGCAACTGTGAAATCTGTTCTAGTTACCTTTCGTCATCTTGGTCCGTGGAGTTCAACAATCTCTGTGATTGGTACACTCATCTGCTCCAAAAATCTCAAGCCCCACCATTCGAATTCTTTTTCTCGACAACACAATCACAGCTAATCCTGACAACGTTGAGTATATTCTCAAAAGGTGATTCGGCAACCACCCGAAAGGGAGACCTTTTTCTATGATCATTGGTGATCTTATTGGAAAAGAAATTCTCAATGTTGATGACGTTTTGTGGATGTTTCAAAGGAGAATTGCCAGTCTTGAGCTTGCTATCATTTCTGTACGTCCTTATGCATTTGACATCGTGACACACGAGATCAAATGCAGAGTTCTTCCCTTTTATCATCACTTGCTAAAACAGAAAATGGATCAAGAGAGGTGTGAAATTGCACTATAAATTTTACCCATTTTCGTTAGGTTGACTTGTGTTAATGCTTCGACCTTAACCACCAAGAAGTCAAGAACCAGGAAGCTTTAATCAACCAAGAGACTGAAAGAAAACTGAATGAGAACAAAACAAAGAAAGAACAAATTCAAGAGAAAACTTCTCTTTTATTCACGAGTAATTCAAAATGCTCTCCAAAACATATTACTAATCCACAACTGGAGTGATGGATTACATTTTGCAGAAATGGGTAGGGGTGATGTGAAGGAAAGGAAAATGTGATTTTAAGAATTGTCTTCGGAATTGAATGTGTAATATTACTAAAAATAAATAAATTTTTAGGTAATTAAATCCAAAGTACAAATCAACATTTAGCTTAACCAAAAAACTTCTCATGAAACCTCTAATCTTTGTGAATTATGGGAGGCAATCAATACGAAAATAAGTAAGCCTCTGTATGCATCCAAATTCAGATTAATTTACACATAAAGCAGGACTTACACTTGCTCCAGCAGCATATGAGAGGACATTGCATTTGCACAGTATGAATATTGTAGCCATCGCTTCAATAGGCACATTGTTGATTAGAATCATTCAGGATAGCAACCCGAGGGCCCAAAATATGAAAGTTGTTTATATAATTGGTTAGATCCACATTCTTAACTAAATGCAAGGATAGAAATTTACTTTTTATACTTCAATTTTTAATGAATACATTAAAAATTAATTAAAATTAACTTTTTGGTCTGGATAGAGTAATTGTAAACTCCAATGGGTGTTCCACCAAGTTGCATAATGATCGTCTTCATTATGACACTTAAGTGTATGTAGCCTCTTGATGGACGAAAACTCGTTGTTCCACTGTCGGACTACCGATTTACCAGAAGTGTACACCCATTGGAGCCGTTACTGGTATTTACTCTCTCTCTCTTTCTCTCTAAATTTCTCTCTAATGTAATTATATCAGCTGTGATCTTGAAACTTTCATGTTATAATCATTATATTAGCTTTCGTAGGGTGTTATAATGCAAGGCCTGCTGCTGCCGCGACTGCACCATCAAATGCTCAAGAAAGGCCTGCTGCTGCGGTGGCTGAAGCCAAGGTAGAGGCAAGAGAGAGAGTTTTAATGGAGGATGTTATAAAATATGAGTCCTAAAACTTTTGAGATGGAAACAAACAAAGGTGTAAAATATGAGGACCTGCCATCTGGGAGAGTATGAGATATTACAGAGCTGCAGTGTCTCAGCTCATTAACACAACATCCCAAGAAGTTGCTCGGTCGTCCAACCTAATTATCATCGTATGTTTGTGATAAATCGCAGAGAAGCAAACGAATCTCTCACTTCCTAAAAATTGTCCAACGGAGCCAGGATGGCAAGACTTCTGAGCCTGTTGCTCTGTCTATTGAACAAGTGGGGGAATCAGTTCTACTATCCTACGTGCACACGGCGGATCACTGGCTTTACCCCCAGGATCGCCGCTGCAGCATTTCTTCCTCCACTGCACAAACTCAAACCCGATAGCAAATAAACACACTATAAACATCTATTAGTCTGAGTTTAATTAAGCATTATTAATTAAATAATAAAATTTTTTCCTTTTTCTCATGGTTCTTGATTTCGTCATGTTTTAGAACTTTTATCTGTCCAACGCAAAGTTTACGAGTAATTTATCTCATGAATAACTCTATTATGTATCAGCAACAGTAATTCATATACAGCATGCATTAAAAAACTTTTAATAATACTCTTTCTTAGAGTGCATTCATAATATGCTTGTTTCTATATTCTTTTATTTTATTTTTTTTCTTTTTATTTGAAGTAGAATATTGTTGGTGTTCAAATTAATTTGGAGTCCTTTTTATTTTAATAAAAAATAATGATAATTAAAATAAAATATTGGAGCGGATTAAAAATTAAAAAAATTACTATTTTTATTAGTCTTCTTTACAATCTATGATTTTAAATTTTCATTTAAAAATTTTGTAGCATACTCATTTTGTTGAGTTATTGTGTCCATGTGAATAATTTCTTCGTATTTGAGTTGATCGAGCACTAATTTTCATTTACATCACGTACATTCACATCAATATCCATAATTGTTAGTATTGAAAAAATCAATTTAAAAAAATTTTAAAATTTTCAATTAATCGACTGGTGTACAAAATCATTAATTTAATAGGTTTATGATTATAAAATATAATATAAAAATTGTTAGATAATATATGTACAATAATAAAATTAAAAAAAAATACAATACATTTATTCTAAAACTATCAGTATCATCATCAGTAAAGATATTGTTGTAAATGTTTTTGATTTCATTATATGATTGTATTCTTAAATTTATTCAATAAATAATGCAATAACATGGACATATAATGCTAGATAATAATTATACTGACTATTAATTACCCAAGAATACTACTTAGAACATCCTCATTCTTTAATTACCTAAATTTTCTTCTTGTTAATTTGATTTGTCATAAAGATTATTTTGTTTCATATAGATTTTATTGTAACACAAACATTTTTTTTTTTACCAAAACATGATGCCAAGCAATCTGCAGCAAAGATATTAGGAGATAAAAATTTGACTGCTCCTCCTAACACAGGCAATCTTGCCTTGTTCGCATAATTTTTCTTGTAAGTCTGGCAAGAATTCCATCAACAATATCAGTTAGATTATAGAACTTAAATCCGATCTCCAAATGGGCAAAGCAATTTTCATCTGTTATATTGTAGCCAATGCACTTTTGATTCTTCTTTTGTGATTGGAACCACCATCGCGGAAACCATGGAAGTTCCTGCAGCTTCGGCCATGACAGCATTGGTGTCTCCGGTTCGAGTCACGGAGAAAAGTGTACCAATCTGAGACTCCACATGGATCCTTAGGGTTTTCATCAAAGGATAGGTCGATGTGATCCATGTTGTCACCCCATTTTGCTGCTGCTTTAGCAGCAATAAGGAGTTTGTGGTTGTTGGATATGATTCCAATAGATTGAACCCAAGTGAAATCTCTAGTCATAGTAGGGTCTCATTTGCCTATGAAGTGGGCATTGATGGGGAGATTGGCGTCTGAGATTGAACCCAAGTGCAATCTCTAGTCATAGTAGGGTTTCGTTTGCCGATGAATTGGGCATTGATGTGGAGATTGGCGTCTGAAACTGAGCAAAATCCTTGATCCTCACGACCATGCAAGTGGAAGATGTTGCCATCTCCACCTATAAAAGGAGGATCTTGACAAATTGCACCTCGACCTTTAAAAAAAAAATAAGTGTTTGTGATATGATACGATCCTACGTATTTATCACAAACATGTTTGCCGATAGCAACAACCATGCAAATTGAGGCACATCGCGTCCAAAGTAGGTAACACCCTTTGTATCGACTGGATCGAATCTCACCCCGTGCGGTGTCACCGCCCAAGGATAAGCTGGTGATTCTGCTGCCGCTGCGGCAAATTAAGGGGAAGAGAGCCACAAGATGAGAATACACTACGAGTTCAATAACTTAATAAACATTAACGTGGTATATGAGCCATACTCTAAACAATAATTATTGAGAAATTAACGGTGGTTTTGCCTTCTTATATATAGAATCACACTTCACTTGATTGTCCTCGTAAAACTTGTTTCCTACTGAACATGAAAGTGGTGAAACATTACAAAAGATTAGGTGGTTTCGGTCATGTGGTTGAGCACAGGAATCACATTTCTGTGGCTGGACATGTTCTTATATTTGAGAGTTGCATGCATGCCTCCATGAAAACGTTTCAATTCACCAACCAAAACTCTTAAATAGATGAAGAAGAGACTATCCTTCTTTAATATGAAGGTTGTTGAATTGTTGGTGGGGTTGTTCGTAGGCAACGATACATGGGTGCTACAGTTGTAGAACCAATTGTACTGCAACTGGGTAGGAGAAATTGTACTACTTGCACCTTGCTTTACTCAGAAACTACTAGGACATTCAATTGAAGTTTGGTTCACCAAACAATTCAATCATTTCAATGTTCTTCTATAACTAGGTTCAGTATTACTACTTCCATAAAATTAATTTATCCAGGATTAGTTACATAACATTCATAAGTGATGATTCATATTCAACCGAACCTTTTTCCTTTTTCTTTTCAAATATATAATAATTAAGTCGATTGTGACAGCCATACATAAGATTTATTCGATCGGTTGGTCGCCCAAGAGAAGACTCTCAACATATTATAACATCACCTCCCCCACCATTGAATTGGTGTCACGTTAGAAACACCTCTACGCAAAGACAAACCAGATAAATTCCTTTTTTTTTTTTTTTTATTAGGCGTTATGTCTGATTTTAGACCACTTATTTTGCTGATAGTCTAGTTGTCCACTAAACTTGCCTCGTTGGTTTTCAAAACTCCTTTTTTTTAAATTGATGTTAAATTAATTAAGAAAAAAAATTTTAAGTGACATTGTATCTTAAAATTAATATTAAGTTAATCGAGATAAAATTTTAAATGAAATTATCTTATCATGTCAATTATGATAATGTATTAAAATTATTTAATTAATAAAAAAATTATTTTTATAAGTAAAAATTTTAAAAAGTTGAAGTAAATTTTATTATTTAATTTTTTATTTTTTATTTAATTACAATATACATTAATTTTTTAAAAAAATTTTAAGTGAGACTGTTCTATTATGTCAGCATTACTGATGTGATGTGATAATCTAATTAATAAAATAAAAAAAATATTTATGTGTAGTAAATAAAAAAATTAATAAATAAATTGACAAAATTTTTTACGCTATATTAATTAAATGTGATGAAATAATTTAATTAATTAAAAGTGAGATGATTCTATCATGTCAATATTACTAATGCAACGAGATAATTTAATTAATAAAGTAAAAAATATATATTCATGAATGATAAATAAAAAAATTAATAAAAATTTTTATAAATTTATCTCACTGTATTAATTGAATGATAAATTTTTTTTAATTTATTATTAATAAATATATTTTTTATTTTATTAATTAAATAATCTCACTACATTAATAATATTGACATAATCGAATCGTATTATTTAAATTTTTTTTTTAATTTTTTTATATTTATATTTTCTATTTATTAATAAAATAATCCCTTCACATTGTAGACCAATTGAAACTCTCTGATAATCAAATATAAATATAATGAAGTTTATTGTTTCTTGTAGTTTATTTTGGAAACGTCTTTGTCAAAATTAATGCTATATTAATTAAATTAAAGACATTTAATGCTACAACAAATTTTAAAGAACACCACGCTCAAAAAGAGGACCAAAATCAAAGGCGCGTACGCAACCAAGTCGGGGACCACCGGCCACAACCGAAGAAAAATTAACCTATCGTTAACCTTGAGCGAGCGCTTTGCTTTTTCTCTCTATATAAACCGCAATCGGGGACTTCCCGTAATATTATCATCCGCAAACAATAATCTATTTCCCCTGTTGTTATTTCTTGCATTTCAATCCCAAAACAATGTCTCAGGTATTGACTTTTTTTTCATTTTTTGGCTTTCAGTTGTTCTTTCTTCTTTGATTTTGCGCTTGGTTTTCACGATTTAAGTCTTTGTTTTTCGTTGGTTATCACGTGGTTTGACATTTTCATATGTGGGTTCATGTTGGATTCTTCGAGTCATTTATTGACTTGCATGCTTCGTATGTGGGTTTCATGTTTTACTCTTTCAAGGCTTTTGTTTCACCTTTCTATTCAGGGTTGACCTTTAAATTCAAGAATTTTAATTTAATTTGGTGAAATTATTTATCTGGGTTCTTGATTAATAAGATGAAAAAAATGATGTAGTAATCAATAAACGATTTTCATGGATTGAATTATTTACTTCCTTTGATTGAACAAACATAAATCATGTTTCGTTGTCTGGACGAGGAAAAAATTACGATTTGTCAGCTTTATTCGGGATCAGATTAACAGTTTTGTGTAAATTGTTGTAATGGTTCAAGTCTTTTGGTATTTGAAGAAAGACAAGTTATGTGCCATCACATGGATATAGCATGTAAACAGGCTGGCCAGTGGCCAAGTTAGATTTTGCCTGGGAAATTTTGTAAATCATCTGATTTATGTGTAAGCAGTAGCAACGTAGAAGCTTATATGATTACGTTTGTGTTCTTGGTTAGAACACATGTTCTGTTCTGAACATATTTCTCAAAGTTTGTATAATCTTTGTCGTGTGTGGTCGAGGTCATTGTACCATCTAATGATTCCCAAACAAGTTAAATGTTCTAATTGAGAACTTTTTTTCCTTGATTACTTTACCTTTTTCTAACTCACATTTTATTCATGTTTTATTGCAGACCGTTGTCCTTAAGGTTGGTATGTCATGTGAAGGCTGTGTTGGAGCAGTGAAGAGAGTGTTGGGCAAAATGGAAGGTTTGTTGCTTCCCGTATGATTTATTTATTCAAATTATCTTTACAAATTCAGTCATAGAAGCCCCTTGATTATCAAAAGTGAATTTCATATTTTAAATAGTAGTGTACCATACCTTTTTCCTTTTAGATATATGTGATTAGTGTTAAAAACTTAAAATGCATATCTAGTATTTGCAAACTGGGCAGATGCTTTATCTGTCGAATGTTGATATGTCGATAGTCCATTTTTAATATACATTAATATGTCCCCCAAATTGTGTGTTTTCTTTGAAAATTTGTATATGGTTTATAGTAAATTTGGCATTGAGGCTTAGCATTCCTGGTGATTTTATCTGCTTGAGCTGTAATATTTGATTGTTTAGATTCCATTTACCGATTGTTAGTGTTATATTACTTGGTTCAATAGTAATTGATGGTATTTTTTTCATTACAATATTTAGGTGTGGATTCATTTGACATTGACTTGAAGGAGCAAAAAGTGACTGTGATGGGCAATGTTCAGCCTGATGCTGTTTTGCAGACTGTATCAAAGACTGGGAAGAAGACTGCTTTCTGGGAAGAGGAAAAACCAGCACCAGCAGAACCAGAAAAGCCCACCGAGGCAGTTGCTTCTGCTTGATATCAGTGACCTCTTCACTTTGTGGAAGTAGGTCTATTTTTAGCTAGTTGTAGCTTGGTGAATTTACTATGAATATCATGTGGAGTTTCCATTGTGTACTGTGCTTCAACTTTGAAGCTGTAATAAGTTCTTGGGTGTATTTCTTCTGTAATATTGTATGAATAAAAAACAACTTTGTTGTGATATTTCTCTTCTCCATCAAATTTTTTGATCCTCAACTAGTTTCTATTTCCTAGTGTGATATTTCCGACTCGGAGCAATATGTGATTGTCATTGAAACACAACCAATGGTTCCTTACGGGGATATGATTACGAAATGAACACCACAAAGTGCTGAGATATGTGCATTCAGTAGGTGCATATGCATGTTGGTAAGAGGAAACAGTATGAAAGTCCCCTGCTTAAGTGTTAACTGCTTTTCTGAGCAGCAGTATGAACAAGATTACAAAGAAGACAAGCGCTTCTTTGTGTTTAACTGCTTCTATTTGGAGCTTGTAGACCTAAAAAGAAAATTGCAACTGTCTGTTAAGCAGGAGATTACAGAGGACCTCTGGTAATTAAACCATGCCTGAGGCTGAAGTTTTTGGTTATGAAGCCTGTGATAGCATGCACAATGCGAAACAAAAAAGAGGCGGGGGG